>JABXWE010011962.1:0-34008 GCA_014611495.1 Limonius californicus | reverse complement strand
GTAATGTCGGCCTACTAATTAAATTCTCCGTAAATGCAAAGACATCGTCAACGTTGCCAAGTATAATATTCTTTAAGTGTCTCGTGTGAGGAAACTAAGCACTATAGGAAGTTCGTGTTAGTGTTTTTGAGGACTGTATTTCTTACAGAACAGTGCTACCTGAAGCTTTTAAGGTATTTAAAGGACACCCTGTATAGTGGCATTGTATTCTTAATTGGAGATTTGAAAATACTACACAAATTCAAATCGCAGGTGATTGCTAAGCAGGTGAAGGAATTACTAAGATTTGCTCACCACGTATTTTAAAGCAAAGTGCTTTCTCAGAAAAAGATATAGAAACTACGTGCATCTAAATGAATTAGATTGATTGCTTGCTAGTAGAGTGTTAATTTGAGTACAGTGCTGTGTTTGCTTAATTGAATGTTGTCGTGACGTTGGAATTACGGCTGTGTGGTCTTAATTTATTATCTAATACATGCATAAACTGTATGTTTAGTAATGGTACTCTGTATACCGAAATGGCTGTGTGCCTTTTAAGAGTTAATTGTTTCTATACTGTTATTAGCTATCTACTCAGTAATGGTACAGTTTGTACCTAATTAAACAATGGGCTATGCGGCCCCAATTTATGGTGGCAGTTGGGTGTTTTTATTTTACTATTAAAACTGTTCTCAGTAATACCACTCTGTGGATCTAATTATATAAAGTGCTGTGTGCCTTAAAATTTAATGTAAGAATTATGTGCTCCTATTTTATTGTTAGATTGTGTTGAGTAATGGTACTGTGTATAGCTACCTAACTATATAATGGACTCTGCGACTTTAATTCGTGGTTACAACTTACAGTTGAGTGTTCTTTTTCTATTATTAGCTTTATACCCAGTAATAGTGCTGTATGTATCTAATTGCATAAAATGCTGTGCGCTTTAAAGTTTGTTGTAAGAGTTGTGTGATCCTATTTTATTGTTAGACTGTGTTGAGCAATGATACTGTGTCTACCTAATTATATAATGGGCTAGGCGCCTATAATTTGCGGTTACAGTAGGGTGTTCTTGTTTTATTATTAGATTTATACTCAGTGACAATGCTGTGCGTAACTAATTGTATAAATGCTGTGTGCATTAAAATTTGTTGTAAGAGTTGTGTGACCTTATTTTATTGTTAGACTGTGTTGAGAAATGATACTGTGTCTATCTAACTATATAATGGGCTGTGCGTCTCTAATTTGAGGTTATAGTTGGGTGTTCTTGTTTTATTATTAGATGTGCATTCAGCAATAGTGCTGTGCGTAACTAATTACATGATATGCTGTGTGCCTTGTAAGAGTTGGGTGTTTTTGTTTTATTATTAGACTTGTGTGCTCAGTAATGGTGCTGTGCGTACCTAATTAAATAATGCTACATACGCTCTTAATTTATGAGTGTTGGATGTCCCTGTAAAACTATTACGACGTGCTCACTACTAGTACTGTGTGTACCTAATTAAAAATGTCTGTTGTTATTTCAGTTGTATATTTGTTGGTGATAGTTTATACCTACCTAGAGAGCTGTGTGATTAGTCCATTTCGATGTTTCTAAGGGTATTCAACTTTGTAAGGAGGTTAGTTGCAATATCATTGACAAGGTCATGGGGCCCAGTAACTGTTGCAATTTATAAGTTGTCAATTAATGTTGTGATCATCATCATCATCAGCTAAAGAGGCGAGAATGTAGAATGAGGTAACGGAAAATGTATGTTAAGTGATGTAGTTGGTGCAGAATTATATGTCGTTCACAGGAAAATATGTAGTCGTTTTTATATATGTTTAAATCCAACTTCTAACATCAATGCCGATAAATATGGATACACCTTTAGGTACCGAACTTTCCGTAAAGGTAATTAAGTTTTGCAAATTGAAACGTTCAGTATGAATGCAGCTGTAGAGAGTTATTTAAAATCTTCATTAAAGGGTAATGACGTTAAAAGATTCAACACTTTCTCATATAAACAAGTTTTGGGTTAACTTTTATGGTCAAAATTAAAAATCCAGGAACGTACATATATACCCGCTATATAATCGCGGTTTGCCTTAAATATACACATGCAATTCCTACTACATCTCCAGATTTAAAATTGTATTAACGTCGGACAAACCGTTATGTAGATAAGGAGTCCACATATGAATTATTAACAAGATATCGTTCATGTTGTGTAATTGTTAATAACATTGCAAATATGATTTTTTCTATTACTTATTACCTTCTTGCATTGGCCCTACAGAATATTTAATTTTTGGGGAACACCTAAGTGGGGGGAATGTTGTATTTAAAGTCTTGCGGTCGGGGGAAAAAGCAGTACAATTTATTACCCTATAGGTTGAAATTCCATATATATTTTATTATTTCTTTTCCCCGTATTACATTAATAAAAATTTCTTCTCGAATGTGATGGAATAGCAAGGAATTTTCTCAAAGAAAATCCACAACAACTTCTCGTGGTTATAAATGCGTTTTCCAGCCAAACGACTTGTTATTGTAAATGCCTTTTTCTATCTTCGCATTCCCGTGCGGTGCAACTATCAATAATCTCCAAGGAAGCAGAAGTAACTGTAAGATAAGATGCTTAATCTACCTCGAACCGTCATATGTTACATTGGTTGAATAGGAAATTCATCACACGAGTGTAGTTGGGAAACTCATATTTCATACCGATATTACTAGCAGAAGGGGCAAATGATAACACGATATTAAAGTGTTTGACACACGGGGCGTCGTAATCCCGAGGCACATGAGACGAGCGGGCGTAGCTGGTGCTCACCGTTACGATATTTACACGGTCCCCGGAATCAATATTTCGGTAAGGTGCGGTCATTACACCGACTTCCGAAACGTTTGGCGATGTCAAAGCTGAGCATGACCCAATATTACTTTGCTGATGCTAATGTTGGTGTACGGGTGTTCTTAAATCCGATCATGCATGTACTGACCACATTAATTTGTCCCTCGCTGAAACCTGTGGTTAATTTTAACACACCTGTTAATGAAAATTACCAAAGTATAAAAAGTTCAGAGTATGTTGTATAGGCACATGATAGAACTATTGAACAACATTTGAAATATGTATGAAATATATTTCACCCTCTTTGCAGACAACACTTAAAATACATGAAAAAATGTATTTTACTTAGACCAAAGTCTTTGTAGATAACATTTGATGTTTGTAAGCAACATATTAATAAGTTTCTGGCGTTTGAATTTGATTCTGACTTTTAAACCTTCGATTTTGAAATGGCGCTTGGTGTTGAAAATCCGTCCAAGTTTGATCAGTGTGCGGTCCTACAATTTTTATGCGCTGAAGGTGTGGAGCCATTGGAGCCATACCCAACTGTGAAGGAATGGTGCCGAAAATTTAAGAATGGTAAGAGGGGACTATGGATGAGCCGCGACCACGTGCACGGTGTACTACATTAACAGAAAACAATATGGCATGTGCGGAAGGCCTTATTAGAGAAAATCGTGGAATTACAATTAGAAAAATTTCAAAAATTGTTGGTGCGAGTGTAGGATTTGTTCATATTATTGTTCGTAATCTGGGTTACAGCAAAGTTTGTTCGCAATGGATTCCTCGTGTCTTGTCTAATAATCAAAAATCCTTTAAATTAATTTAAAATTACAATTATTTAATCATGTGGCAAGGTCTCGTAGAAGGCTTGGCAGTCCTTAGGTAGCATTGATTTTAATATCTGGAGATGGCCATACTTTAATGAAGAAATTTTTCTTTGGAAGCTATATAGCTGTGGCCATTCTGGGGACGTCTCAAAATACTTAATTATCTGGGGTAACAAGGCTCATGGCTCATCAAAGTCAATTTTAAACCAAATTTCTTCCTGAGGAGTATACTTCAGGGCTCTAAGGTCAGTAACCTTCTGTGTTCCAGGACGAATACTGTTTAACCTATAAGTAAGAATAATACAAGGTATTACGTATAAGATAAAGGTAGGCTAAGGCGTACCTCTGCAATGATGGTACGGAATAATTAGTAAAGGCATTAAAATCTACCGATGCTGTTTCATATGGAAACGGCATCTTTCTTGCTTCTGTGGTGGCTGTGCAGTAGTTACTTGGAAGATGAATAGGCCTATTCTTCAGTCTTCTTTCGATAGTGCTGTGAACAGAGTCACACTCCATTTGAGTGTGACCCCGTTCTAAAAATTTTTGAATAATTATTTGTCCGCTATTTTTTGAGTAATCTAATAAGGCATTTGCTAATATTGCATTCCGGTTTTGATAGGTGCCCCCGTCACTGTAGATACTAACTTCCTTTTCAGCAGTGCAGTAACTCTTAAGGTAATCTACAATGAGTAAGCGAAAGTAGATGCTGACAAGTCTGTATCAATTTCTGTAAGCCAGTAACATTTGAGTGTTTGGATGCCAGGTTATATACGGCAAAATTATGGCAAGTTAGTTTCGTTTTGAAGTAAAAGGCGGTTGCTTGAATACATGGTGATACTTTAACGGCTTCCAGGTCCATTGTAAGCACTGTGGTTTTATATTCTTGAGCCAAAGCCTTGTCCTTCTTCTTCTCATCTCTAGCTTTATTTTTTCTTAAGAGGTGCTCTTGCCATTCTTGGTCTGGTAGGTTACCTACTTCATGTAAGGCGCAAGTATCACACTGATCTTTTTTAGCGTGTACAAAGACAGTTTTTTTTCATAGAAACCTGATGTAAATTTCGTCCTGCTCACTGGCTTTGCGGTTAAAGGTTTATCAGCTTCTATTCCTTCGCGATATATATTATAGAGTTGTGTTAGTGACTGAATGCGCTGCTCCAAAAATAATTTTGAAGTATTTGATCTCGCATAATGCGAGGGTAGTTTTGGAAGGTCTTCAAAGAATTTATTTAATGCTTTAATGTCTTTCTTGCGACTGTGATCTACTGTTTTTTTTTTAGTAAGTTCAACTTCTAGGGAGTGGTGAATACCATCTGAGCTGTTTAAATCCCATTCTCTGACAGATCGTTCCCCTAAATTTATCGTAGACAGAAACATAGCTTTGCATACTGGAAACTGAATACCATTTATTCTAAGGTGATACAAAAAACTATGGGATCTTCTAGAATTTGGATCTGTAGTATAGCGCCTTTTTGGATTTATTTTGACGACATTAATCGCAACATACATTTTTCGTTGATCCCACGACATTTTTGACCAAAAGTCCTCAAACAGTTGGTTTCTTTGATCATCGGTAATATCAGAACACTTTCGTAAATTGTACCGGTTACAAGCTACAGATTTACAACGTTGACCTATTTGTCTTCTAGGTCGGTTCTGGTTAACATTATGTCCCACTCTAGTAAAACCCAAATAGGGTTTTCCTTCCATTCTTAGTTTTTTGTTTACGTTCCTTTTCCAGCCCCTACTGTCACCGCGTTTTCGTTTTTTAACGTTTTCGTTGTTATCATCGGTTTCTTCGAAGTTTATACCCTCATCTCGACGCTCATTCTAAGTGCCGGCTATTTCTTCAGATTCAGAGTCGTTGTGACTTATACCTTCTGAGTCATTGCTATTTTCCAAGTCGCTAAGATTCTCACGTTCCCAGTCACTTCCACCAGTATCGTCTAGATCCTTCTCATCATCTTCTTCTTCATCATTGACTTCCCTTTGCATTATGCAGTCAAATAGCTCGTTATCTAGTTCCATCGTATAGAATTTATCGTTATCAGTAACTTTGTCCAACTGCTCAACAACGGGCGAAACCAACTATTCTGGGGCCATTTGAGCAATTTTTTTACTCCTTGAACCCATTTTAATCTGTACAAAATGATTAATTCTAAATTAGGGTGCAAGGAAAATTGCGTATAACCTCAAATAATAGGTAAATTATTTAATTTACACTTGAGTATGTAACACCCCACAAACTGATCAAAATTCAAGTAAACAAAATGTGTCAACCACACCTAACCACCACAATATCATTTGTTGCAAAATGTGGTAACCCACGGTTTAGTGGGTTGCGACATGTTGCCATATTATATTCGGATATGGTGGGGTTACGACATAATAGTAATAGCAAATTTACACCAGAATTACATTTTTTTGGGACACGACGTATTGTGTACTGCTGTATGGAGGTGTCCTCTATTGTATAATACCAAAGAGTGATTTTGACCATTTTTGTGGGTTACAACATATTGTTGTTGCATGGACGATATATGAAATACCGTATTTTACTTCGACCAAAGACTTTGCAGACAGCAATAAAAATATTGGAAAAAATCTATTTTAGCTTGACTAAAGTCTTTGCAGACAACATTTGAAATATGTTGAAAAATGTGTTCTGCCTTGATCAAACTCTTCTTAGATAACATTTGAATTAAGCGAAAAACCTATTCTACTTTTGCCAAAGCCCTTGCAGACAATATTTGTAATATGTAAGGAAATGTATTTTACGTCGATTAATGTAGTTTTAGACCAAATTTCAAACAGACAAGATTTAAATTATATGATATAACGTATTTTACATCGTCTAAAGACTATGCAAATATTAGAAGTATGTTAAAAATGTATTTTACATCGGCCAAAGTATTTGTAGACAACATTTGAAACACGTGAAATAACGTATTTCACTTCGACCGAAGGTTTTTCTGATAACGTATGTAGAAACCTTTGGAATATATATTAAAATGTAGTCTACCTCGACCAGAGTCTTTGCTCACAAGATTTGAAGTATATGAAATAACATATTTTACGACCAAAGACTTTGTAAAACATTTGAAATATTTGAGAAATGTATGTATTTTACATCAAAGTCTTTGCAGACAAACACTGAAATATGAGAAAATATATTTAGTTTCGACCAAAGACTTTATAGCCAACAATAATGACGTATTGGATAAATTGTATTTGTAGACAAAATACTTGATATACAGGGTGTCCCAAAACTCCTGGGACATAGAGCTACCACGTATTCTAGAGGTCAAAAGAAGTCGATTGGACCCAACTTTGTCATATACCAAAATGTACCGTTTGCGCGTGAGAGGAGTTCAAAGTTTCCTTAACAAATCACATTTTTGTATGCTGTTCAGAAACGTGTTAACCAATTTTAATGAAATTTGGTACCTGGGCACTTCAAAGGAAGCCACTACTTTCAGTAACGAAAGAAACCTAAAGAAAATTGGAGAAGGGTTAAAACCACCCCCACCCCCTGATAAATTTCTTCAGAATTTTTTTAAGGATGATGATACGATTCTATGTTTTTTTTAAGGTGAAGACTTATTCATTAGCTTCATTTTTTGACTCTTGTAAAAACTCCGTAATTCGTATAGTTTCGAAGAAAAAAAATGTTTACTCAAACACTGATGACCGCATGTATTATTATTGCAGGTTTAATTGTATTACAAAATTTAGTTGGCCGTAGACACAAAAATAAAATTTCTTACAAGAAATGTTCAATGTGACCTCCACCTTCATTGATGCAGAGGTCAACACGACGTAAAAAATTGAAACGCACCCTTCTTAAAACATCGTCGAATATCTAAATGAACAATGTGCTGGTAGATGGATTGGCAGGGGACAAGAAGCACCCATTCAATGGCCACCGCGATCTCCAGATTTAAATCCTTGTGACTTCTTCATATGGGGAGCGTTAAAAACAAAAGTATACGAGGTACAAATTAATAATGCTGAACAACTGTGGGACAGAATTCAAAATGGTGTAAACGCACTACGAGAAAACGACGATGTTTTAAGAAGGGCGTATTTCAATTTTTTACGTTGTGTGACCTCTGCATCAATGAAGGTGGAGGTCACATTGAACATTTGTTGTAAAAAAGTTTTATTTTTGTGTCTACGGCCAACTAAATTTTGTAATACAATTAAACCTGCAATAATAATAGCAGTTATCAGTGTTTGAGTAAACATTTTTTTTCTTTGAAACTATACGAATTACGTAGTTTTTACTAGAGTCAAAAAATGAAGCTAATGAATAAGTCTTCACCTTAAAAAAACATAGAATCGTATCATCATCCTTAAAAAAATTCTGAACAAATTTATCAGGGGATGGGGGTGGTTTTAACCCTTCTCCAATTTTCTTTGTGTTTCTTTCGTTACTGAAAGTAGTGGCTTCCTTTGAAGTGCCCAGGTACCAAATTTCATTAAAATTGGTTTGCACGTTTCTGAACAGCATACAAAAATGTGATTTTTTAAGTAAACTTTGAACTCGTCTCACGGGCAAACGGTACATTTTGGTATATGACAAAGTTGGGGCCAATCGACTTCTTTTGACCTCTAGAATACGTGGTAGCTCTATGTCCCAGGAGTTTTGGGACACCCTGTATAACTTGCCCATGTTTTTTTGTTATGTTCATACAAAACATACGCCTACTTGGTTAGAAACGTTTTTTTAATTTGTCGAAAATCGGTGTAATTAATTTTGATAAAAAAATTTGTGTGTTTACCGACTATAACCCTCCATAATTGTGGAAAGTTTTATCGTGGGATCTCAATGGGAATGTAGTGGAAAAAATATTTTCCATCGGCGGCTTTACTGATATTGCCAATCTTGTTTGAAACAAATGAAAATCGCAGTTTGTTATAATGAAAACACAATCTGACTTTGAAAATTGGCTTCTACAATTAATAATTTAGTAATTTGGCATAATTTTAGTCATCACAAAAAAAGAACAACCTACAAATATTTACAAATACAACTAAAATTAACGAGAACAACTGTTCAGGCATACTACATTAATAATAAAAAGAAAAATAACTATTTCTAGAGATTTATACAATAATTATAAAAATATTCATAAATACTAGTTTTTGTTATCTTAATTATTATATAAATCTCTAGAAATAGTTATTTTTCTTTTTATTTTTAATATAGGTATGCCTGCACAATTGTTTTCGTTAATTTTAGTTGTATATGTAAATATTTGTAGCTTGTTCTTTTTTGTGATGACTAAAATTATGCCAAATTACTAAATTATTAATTGTATAAGTGTTAATTCAACACTGGCTCATACTTAGCCAAGAATTCCACAATGGACAATCAATTTCCATTTTGTATCGACTCTTTGTCTTCCCGATGCCCCCGAAATGCCAAATCACAAACAGCCAGTCATTATAACATCTATAATTCTTGTTAAAATGTCTCTCCATTTTTTAACTTCATCTTTAAACTCGACTAAACTTTCAATGGTCGCACCTCGATGACGCATGCTCCATGGGTGCTTTAACGCTGCTGAATTCTCGGATTACCTCTCCGGTCTCGTCGGTGCCCTTTGAAAAAATCAAACCTGGCCTGATTCGCTTCGAGCTGAGCTTATATGGTAGATAACAAGTCTTAAGCCTTGGCCCACACACGGTCTTGCCTGCGCAGGCAAGTCGTAACGCAAGACCGTGTGTGTGTGGCCAGCATAACCCTTGAATGTTTGTATAAGGAATGTCTCAAATTACCAACATTTACTTAGCGACTGCATTTAAAATTTCGTACAATAACAGCAAATATTTTTCAATTTTTTAAATGTGTTTATGTTTCTAGTAGGTACCTACTGTAATAATTAATCTGGGCCCCTAAAACGTTCGGGCCCCTCTGCGGTGCCGGGGTTGCAGGCGCGGTTGTTACACCACTGGCTTGTACTTGTCTTAGTGTTTGTATTTGGTCCACCATTGACCTTCCCAATCTGAATCCCCCTTGGTAATCCTGTATAATTCTTCCTGCGCATTCGGTTAATCTCTCTCTCATGCTGGATGCCATGACCTTGTATGTTACGTCTAGAAGTGCAATCCCTCTATAATTCTGGAATTTTGATCTACTTCCTTTCTTATAGATTGTACATAGTGTTGCTTCCTCCCACCTGCTTGGCATTTCCTCTTTCTCCCAGACTTCTGCTATTATTTCATGTATTACTCTGTGCAGTAGGCGGGGTAAACACGTGGTAAACATATTCGTCTCTGCCCTCTGTGATTGTTAATAAACACTAAAAATTGTTCGTTTGCGCATCGATGCGATGCCGACTTTGTACAAAATTCTGTAGGTTTTAGGTTATTTTTTATGAGTTCTGACATTATCCCCCTTTCTCATAGACATTTATTATTTCTCATTTTCCCTATTATTTCATCTAGTTCCGGTTCCATTGTCTCTTCCGCTCTTATTGTTGTTTGGTTCACTGTATCCCCTTCTTCTTGTTCCGCATCATATAACATACTCCCAAAGTGTTGTATCCAACCTTGCATAATATCCTGCTTCCCCCCGTTCTGTATCTTCCTAGTATTGGGATTTTCCTTGGTGCCCTCTTTTTTCTTTTCTTATATCTTGGTCAAAATTTCGCAAGTCCTTCTTTCTGTTTCTCTCTTCCATATTTTCCACTTTCAGTTCCATAAATTCTAGGTTTTTCTTTCTGCAGATTCGCTTTAATTCTCTTTGCTTTTCATTGTACTTGTTTCTGTTCACTTCTGTGGGAGTTTGTACAGCCTCTAATCTGGCTGTTCTGCTTTCTTTTATTGCTTTGGCAAATTGCGCGTCGAACCAACCCTTTTCTTTATTATTCTTTTTGCCCTTCTTTATTACTTTTGCAGCTTCCAATATTACTTCTTCTGTTCTTTGCCATTTCCGATTCATATCTGTCTCCTCTGTAATCTTCCATTCATTCCTTGTTATGATTTCGTGATAATCAATTGTTGTTCAATTCGTAGCTTTTCCGGATCCCATTTAGCACTTCTTTCCGAAACTTCCTTATTTTCTTCCAGGACACTTAGTTGTAATATCGCCATTACCATATAGTGGTCAGAATTTGCATTCGCCCCTCGCTAACATCTAACGTCCTGGAGAATTTTTGCATGTTTGGCTTCTGTTAGGATGTGATCTATTTGGTTTGTTGTCTTCCCATCTGGGAATACCCCTATCCCCCTATGAATATCTTTGTGCATGCAATACGTCCTCATTATTCTCATTTTATTTCCAATTCCAAATTTTATTAGCGTTTCTCCATTTCGATTAGATTTTCTATGTTTACTGTATTGTCCTATTACCGGTCCATACATCTGTTCCCTTCCAGTTTTCACATTACAATCCCCTATAATTATTTTTTGATCATAGTTGACTATCTTCTTATATATTTCTTCTAGTTTTTCTTAATACTCATCTTTTTCTTCTGGGCTTTTCTCTTCTGATGGTGTGTGAATATTTATGACACTGAGTTTTCTATATTTTGTTCCGATTCTTATATAATACATCCCATCAGGTATCGCTTCAAATCTTATCACTGCATTTTTCTATTTTTTCTTTATCAGGAAACCTACCCCAAATATCCTTTCTGCGCTCCCACTATGGAACAGTATATATTGGTCCAAGTCTCGGATTGGATTCTCTTTTTGCTTGGTTTCTTGCAGTGCACAACGTCCAGTGCATATCTTCCCACTTCCTGTGCGAGTGTTTTCAATGCTCCTTCACTGTAAGTGCCCCTAACATTCCACTTTACTATTTTAATTACGTTTATACTTCTTTTCTTATCTTCTGGATTTTCTTGCTTCTTTGTGAAGCTGCCCTTGGTCGTATTCTTTTCCTCCTTTTGCACAGCCATTTTCGTCGCCAAGTTTGCCATCCTCATCCTGCTCTTCTAGTTTTTTAGTTTTCCTTGTTTGTTGTGGTCCCAGTCACATCTTGCACCGTCAATAAACATCTTCTGGTACCCCACTTTTGTGTTTACAAACATTACAATCATACACCTTTAATGAATGAACAAATTGGGCTCCCGAAATCGCCGCCATTGAAAGTTTTGGAAAACAACAACAAAGCTAAGCCTGAAACCGACATATGATGTGCTGTTTCCCTAGCTACAAATGTTTACTTGTATTGCATTTGAAACTGACGTGTTATCATATTGAAATTCATATAAAGCAATAGAGTTAACAAAACCCATTGCAATTACCAATAATATTATATTTCCTTACTAATTAATTAAATTAACTAAAATTAATTCCAATAAAGTAAGGCAAGAAGCATCGAACAAACTTACCTTGTTTAGGTGGAGGTGTTGGCAAATTTATGGCTGCCAATGTGGCAGCCATGGAAGCTTCCAATGCACTCTTACCACCAGGACTCGCACCTGTAACAAATTTTTTTCTTCAGTATTTTGTGAGATTTTGAGAACTTGCACTTCCAGTTTAACCAGAAGTGGTATCATCTTTGTTATTTCAAATGGAATGGTAGTACAGCAATTGAAATTAAACTATGAATGAGTGAGAACATAAGCGTTAACAAAGCAAGTGTTTTGTTTAAATTAAGTAAAAATACTGAAATAGGCTATAAATTCGTTTACTATGTTATGGGCTATTGTGCTGGAGCAAATTTTTGTGTAATCCTGAGTTGCCTTGGCTACAGACCTTCTTAAAATATGGTCATTTGTTTACTACTTCCATTTGTGGTTAATACGTGTCTTGTATTTTGTTTGTATATACTTGCCTTTTCTTTACAGATTAAAGGGCTACCACTACTGGGATTATCCAAAATAATTGATTTTTCTATAGGTTATTTCGCGGGTCAGAATGCCCGATGTTTTTAGGTTGCGCACTTCGATATGTTATCCTTTTTTCTCTAACCATCTTTCTTCCAAATCTGCACATTTTGCAGTTCATAAGATTTTGAAACTACTTTATCACTTTGTATTATATTTCTAAGTTAGTGATTAAATATTTCTGTTTTAAAAATTCCAAAAAATAAGAGAGATACAAGCAAGAAAGGAAAAGCAAAATGTTGTTTTTGACCATAAAACAAAAAATGATAGGTCATATTTCACTTTAGATCACTTCATATCTCTTAGAGTTTCTAAGATCCCAATGGTACAGGTGTCATAGTTACATATCTCTGCCATATTTTGCCTTTATTGAGAGTCTACTATACAGGGCGATTAGATTAGAAAAAACAAAATGTGGAGTACCTGTAAACTACATGTAAAAAGTAAACGTTGCAGATTTCATACGGACTACCGAAAGCCCATCAAACTGTCCCTACTGTTGTTGTCAGAAATATTAGCAAATTATATACCCACTTACTTGCAGATGTGGTCGTAACAGGAGAGTTAATCACAGGAGTATTACCACTAGCTGTTGTTTGAACCGACAGTGGACTTGTAGGATTTGTGCCAGGAGTTGAAGGCCTTTTTGTCCTAGAAATAAAGACAAACATCAATTATTCGTTCCTCACAACTCTAACACAACTTACTCTTCTTCTACAATTTTCTTCTTAATTTCTTCGAGTTCTGGGGGAATAACCCATCTCGACTCCTTTGTGTTTATATTATGATAATAAACCTTCCCATTATCAGCCGTGTATTCCTTCCAGGGACACTGAGAAAGAAGTAACTAAAACAACATCCGTAAATAGTAAACCAACAAATTCTAGACTCGCAATTTCAGAAAGGCTCCGAATATTACCAGCATAGAACCAGGAACCCACAACTTACTAAGTCAACGGCCTAATAAGGTGTTCGACATCCTTAAACCAACTAATAGCAATTACTTTTTACCTCAGATGGAGACTTTAAAGTGTCAGGCTTTTGCCAGGAGCTCTGCTTGGTGGCGAGTTGTAGTAATAAGTCCGTCCATCGGGCGCCTTGTGCTCGGTCCATTCTTGAGACTGGTTGGCGGGAGGTGGCGGGAAAGCGTTGAAACCTGGCGGTGGCACGCTGAACGGCGGAATCATAGGAGGGAAGCCCGCCATATGCACTGGTGGAATAATTGGTGGAGTTCCTATACCAGCCGGGGGTGGACCGTAACCCGGCGGGGGAATATTTGCCAGGCTAGGATCCTTACAGAATAAAATATATTAGTGGATATCATTAGAGTTCGCTGCTTTTAGTTAGTGGGTTAGGCAACGAAAATAAAAGCATTTCAACCGGTGGTTTATAACCTCACAATCTGAAAGCAGTTTCTTATTTACCATTTATGGGTTTAATTGAAGCGGTTTAAGCACAACTAATTGCTAAAGTAGAAAAAAGTTAAACAAGGCTTAAAACTTCAAGTAACACGCAAAAATCAACATTTTTGTCATTATAAACAACACTCACTAGCTGACATTCAAAACAGGGTAATAAATGACATAAAAATCACTATAATTTAGTGTCTTCTAGGGAATTTCGTAGTCACCAATTTATGAGATAATTTAAGCACCGAAACACGTTATAGCAATTCGAAAATTGATTATTACGAACAATAAAATCGATAGAACTAATGTCATTTGTCGTGACTTACTTCAGAAAATGACACGTCAAGGAAAGGTTAACGTTTAGGAGTGTATAGTATTTATTTTGTGTGAATTTTGTGTCTGAAGTAAAAAACCAAAACATGTTCAAAAAGTTAAAGGACAAAATAGCAGAAGAAGTAAAAAGTTCGCCCCAGAGAATCCAACAGCTAACACAGTCTGTCACCGAAAGAATTCAGAATGCAACCAGCGACGAGAGCTTCTTTTCGATCGGAGACGATGGTACCAGCAAAGACAGCTCACAAGCCAACAATCACTAACCAGAAACGTATTTTAGACGCCCCTGGCTCAAGTCCGAATCCAGAGCCGGGTTTCTCTAACGTCTCCTTGTCGAGTTACTCAACACCTAACAGTGGGCGACTCCGCAGAAGCTCCAACTCTTCGATAGCCAGCGACATGTCCTTCTTACCGCGCTATGAGTCGGCGACAAACCTTTACCACCTCCAGGTATTTTAGTAAATACATTTTGTAATGGTTGTTGCAACCAGTTCAATTTTAGTCCGACCTAGATATATCCGCAAGCGAAGTTGAAGACAATGCGTCCAGTTCGTCACAACTCGGCCATCTTAGCAAGGAGCAAATATACGCTGCATTCCAGAAGGCCCAAATGAGGTACCACAAATATAGGGGGCGATATACAGATATAGCAAACCATTATAAAGAATTGGAAAGAGAAAATGGTAAAATGAAAGTAAGTATACTATTGTAAACAATTGTAATAATAAAGACTGCAGTAGGTCGTTTTGAAAAATAAAATGTTTTGCATTAGCTTTTTGATGAAGCTTTTATTTCTAATTTAAAATTAATTTAACCGTATCTGCAATTATTTAAATAAAAAAAATAACCTCAAAATTATGAAGGCTGATTTTGCTCTTTCTGAACTACTAGACTAAAATAACAGATTAATATTTCAGGCCAAAATTGTTAAAATGGTACAGATCATATTGCAAACGTTGTACAGATTTATTTGCAAAAAATATATACTGTTCGATTTAAAAATAATGAGCATCACCATGTTAATGTTTCACTTCCAATTAAAAATCTGACTAGTTCAGATTGTAGAGCGCCCTTTGAAATATATCCATACCAAAAGTGGTGCCTTATATCTGAATAGTAAAACCACTAAGAAATAGACTGGACTTGAATGGTATATTTCCATGTATTGCGGAAGAGGGGGACCTAAGAAAATGGTGATCAAATGAATATTATACAGAAGGCACCCATAGCACTACCTTTAGCACTTACATGAATTTTTCTTCTATGATGTACCTACTTTCATAAATGTAAAAGTGTAGATATGAGAAGAAGTTATAAATTACTTATTTAGAATTAATTTTATAAATCCACATCAATACTTTCATGTAGAGAATAGTTGGAGGAATGCAACCATATACAAGATGTTTTAGTTGAAATTGACACCAAATCATTCAATTTTGTTGTTGTAGAACTGCTAGAATGTTGCTCAATTAACTGAATTCATATCTCTTTCAAATACAAATGGTAACTATTGAAACCTATTTCTATGCGTTACTATTTAAACTACTAAATAATATTGTTTTGTAATTAATGTTACTTCAGTAGTTGTCTTATTTTTATTTGTGTAATTTAAGAACAAGAGGAACCACATTTTAAATAAAGTTAAGTCGTAATAAGTCCATATATCTACCAGTTTCAGATGTGTAAACCCTTTGGTTTTTCTGAGAACTAGTATCACATCCTATTTAAACATGTTACAGGGTGTTTTTAAACTTATTTTAAGTTAATTACTTCCTGGTTGTTATTTTAATTTCGAAGAATACACTAAAATGCATTTGTAAGTAGAAAAGCAACCAATATTATATTAAAATATAGAAACATGCATAAATTACCAATAATCTATCTAGTATTATATTAGTTATAAACTTTAGATATGCGATATCATATAAAAATTAATCTAATGGACTTTTAAAAGTATGTAATTATATACAGGGGTTGTATTTAAATTTTTTTTATATCATAAAATATGCGAATAGCAGTCGCCCTGCCCTGTATTGACCAAATAATTTTGAAGACTAAACATTCTTATAGTTTTTGACCAAATTAGAACTACAGTCGAACTTCCATATATCGAAGTGTCAAAGGACCGCGAAAAAAATTCGTTATATAGAAAATTCGATATATAGAAAATATAAAAAATATCATACACATAACGTGAGGAATAACTAAAAGGTGTTTATTTATATAATACATACATATATGTACATAAGCAGAAATAAGTAAGTACATTAGTAGTCAGAAAAACGTAAAACAAGAAATACTGTACACTGCAATTAAATAAAGTTTTTTTTTCGAAGAACGTTTCGCACTTATTTAAACTGGAAAAAATTCCTTCAGGTACATTTTCTTTGCACTGAAATCCCCGTCGAATTATTTTAAAGGCGGTTAATACTTCATTATCCATAGGAACTGGAAAAGTTGTATTATCGTCCGCTACATCGTCGTCTTCAAGGTTTTCTTCCTCTTTATTTGCAACACTAGCAATAATATCTTCGTCGCTAGGATACTCAGAAACCACAACATTTTCATCGATTTCTAGATAATCCTCTAATTCGATTTGTTCAGAAATATGAAGGTCAGTTTTTAACTTTTCCCAGTTTCTT
The DNA here is from genome assembly GCA_014611495.1 of Limonius californicus. Classification (NCBI taxonomy): domain Eukaryota; kingdom Metazoa; phylum Arthropoda; class Insecta; order Coleoptera; family Elateridae; genus Limonius; species Limonius californicus. The sequence continues at coordinate 17,135 of JABXWE010011962.1, read as the reverse complement.
TTTAATTCTGAGAGCTGAATATCATCTTCTTCTTCCCATTGGTGCATATTGTTTTCGGCAAAACCTGCTTTTGAAAAGCAATTGTTTATTGTCGACGATGTAATGTCGTTTGTCCAAGCTTTTGATACTTCGGCGATGCAGTCCCTCAGTGTGATTAATTCTTTTAATGGTTGATTCTGTTCCACTGCTTTGATTGTCTTAACTAATATCCGCTTACGGTAATGAAATTTTAAATTTTTGATTACGCCTTGATCCATGGGTTGCAGTTGCGACGTCATATTGGGTGGAAAGTACACAAGTTTAACATTTTTAAGTTTATCCGCTACAAAACGCGGATGCGCTGGGCAGTTATCGACGAACATCACAATTTTTCGCTTTTGTTTTATCATTTGGTTATCAACCTTTAACAACCACTTTTCGTAAACTTCACCAGTCATCCACGCCTTTTTATTGAAATCGTAATCGACTTCTAATGACTTTACTCCTTTAAAGTAACGCGGATTTTTACTGTTTCCAATCACCAATAGTTTTAGCTTTTCGGTGCCATTCATGTTACTAGCGACCATAACTGTAACACGTTCCTTGCTGTGTTTTCCACCAAAACACATGTCATTTTTAAAAGTCGGGGTTTTATTGGGCAAACATTTAAAAAACAGTCCGGTTTCATCGGCATTAAAAACATCTTGGCTGTCGTATTGTTTCAAAATGTTTGTTAAAACATTTTGTTTTCATATTACACAGTCCTCTTCACTTACGTCCGCACTTTCGCCCGAAATAACTTTGTGTACTATACCGTGTCTTCTTTTAAATTTGTCCAACCATCCAGCACTTGCCTGGAAATTGGGTTGATTCAGCAGTATGGAGTATTTCAGTGCCTTTTCCTTAATTAATGGTCCGGAAACAGGCAAATTTTTGTCGCATGTCATTTTCACCCATTTCAATACTGCTTCATCGATGTCTTCATACATACAGGATTTAAATCGTTTTCTGTTAGAATCGAGTTCCTGGCTTTGCTTGAAAACATTTTCGCGATTTTTTAAAATTGTTGAAAGAGTATTTGCTGGTATACCAAAACGAGCTGCAATTTCCTTCTTTTTTCCACCTTTGTCAACTTCATCAAGCAACTTTAATTTTTCACAAACACTGAAACAACTTCTGCTTCGTTTTGCCATTTTAGCGAGAGATACACAATTGAACGCAATGAACACAAGATTCAAACTGTTCTTCAAGTTTTGAATCTGTTCGTTAATGACTCTCACGAATTTGCGATAACCTTACAAATCCGGGCGAACAAAGGGTCCAACCTAATCTCCGGTTGCGCCCGGTAAGTAACTTTCAAATTCTAAGAAGGACATTAGTAATATAACATTGAAATTTACAATACAATTGTTATCTCTAAAAGGAAAAATAACATGATTTTAAATTTTTAAGCTGGAAAATATTCGTTGAATAGAAATTCGAAGTTCGATATAAGGGGACAAAATAACGTTAAAAGTACTCTCAGTGCCGGAATCCTTGAAAAAAATTCGTTAAATAGAAAAATTCGCTAAATAGAAGTTCGATATATGGAAGTTCGACTGTAATTAGATTTATTCGTTTCGCAGACACAACAACAAATTGGTCAAAATTTATACAAACAACTGAATAAAGCAGAGATGATAAGGCGAAAAGCCCACATTAATCTGTAGGTCTCATATATGTAGGGTAGTTTAAAACACTCGAAGGAGAGAGAACTTTCTATTATTTTTAAAATTGAATATTTTTTAAGTTGTTGGCCCCAGCGTAACCAGACATCCTCTGTGCCTGAAAATTATTTTAGAATATGTAAAACAAGATTCCTTACATCTTTTCTCAATAGCATTTTTCAAAATTTGAACAATAAAGAGGATAGAAAAGAATCGCGCATTTCTATAATAACCATTATTGTATTAGATTACCTATTTTTCTCTAATTTTTTAGTCAGTGCTAGTGGAGACTCAAGACAAGGCCCTAAGGCGAGTAGCAGAACTACGAGAGCAATGTTCACTGGAACAGAAAGCCAAAGCACACCTAGAAAATGCCTTACGAGTTGAACTAGATGAGAAACAATACGTCATAGACACCTTAAAAACTAAAGTCGGCCTCTTACAGGCCAGTATTAAAAATGGCAGTGATCAGAGTAAACCTGAGCTTCTAGTAAACATCAGCGATAGCTCATTTAGTATAAGCGATGACCCGATCGAGAAATCTCAAGACGACGGCCTAGAAATTCTCACAAAAGACTTGAAAGAAGCTCGTATCGAAATCGAGAACTTAAATGGTAAACTCCAAGAAATGAAAGCTAATGCCATAGTGTACGGGAGCAAAGAAGCCGATTTCAAGAAGAAGATACTGGACCTGGATGAGCTCATCAAACAGAAGACCCAGGAGAACATGCAGGTCTTAGAGCGGGAACGCGAAAACAACTTAATAATCGCCCAAACTAAAATGGAGCTGCACACTGAGATACAAAACCGTGATCTCGAAATTGAGAACTTGAAGCAAGATGTGGAGACGTTAAAAGCCGATCTGGATCATTATGAAAGCCAGCCAAAAACGGGAAAAATGGAAAACTTGCAAAGCCAGAATATGAAATTGATTGAGAAGGTCGAGGAGTTAACACAAAAATGTAACAATTATGAAAGTGAGTTGCTAAAGCTTGAACAGCTAAGGATTGAAATTCAAAATTCGAGTAAAATAGTTGAGTCCTATAAAGTTAAAATCCAGGCATTGGAAGGGAAACTAAAGGAAACAGAAACAGTACAAGAACAGCTTCAAGATTTAGATTCTCTTCAAACAAGGGAAAAGGTGTTACAAACAGAAATAGGCGAGTTAAAAGAATCTCTTGCAACACATGAAAACGTGAGAGAAGAAAATAATAGGTTGCAAGAACAATTGAAGCAACAACAAGCAGACTATGAGGCAAAAATTGAGGCTTACCGGGAAGACACAAAGCAGCACTTATTAACTCTTGAAACTAAAATCAAAGACAAGATCAAGCTTGAATACGAGGAAAAGCAAGAAAAATTGAATTTAGATTTTCAGGAGAAATTCCAACAGCTATCCAAGACTGATAACAATGTCAAAGAAACCCAACTGAAGCTAATGCAGAAGGAGGACGAAGTTAAAAATTTGGAAGAGAAATTGAATAGCTTGAAGGAAACTTTGAAACAACAAAAGGAAAAATATAAAGATCTTGAAACAAACCACTTGGAATTAATTTCTGAAAGTGCTGATACCCGCAACAACCACAGTGCTTTGGAAAAAGAAAAATCTGACCTTAAGAATGCCCTGGAAAGTATGCAAAGGGAAATTTCGATGTTCCAGGAAAATCTGTCGAGGCAACAAAGTGAGATTTGTGCCTTACAAAATGAAAAAACGAGCTTACAGCAACAATATGAAACGATAAAGAATGAAAGTACACAAACAATTGAGACCAATGAAGCCTTAAAGTTGCAAAATCAACAGTTACATAGTGAAAATGCTGCTTTGAAAAGTGAAAACTCAAACTCTGTTCTACAAAGTGATTACGAAAACTTACAAAAGCAAAACGCTAGTTTACTGGAAGAAACGGCAAGCTTACAAATAAAACTAACAAACTTACAAAGTGAAAAAGCAAACCTACAAAACAAACTAACTAATTTAGAAAATCTCATGGCCAACTTAGAAGATGATAAGGTAAACTTGACCAGCAACAACACTAAGCTAATAAATGATAATGCAGAGTTAACAAGTGCCAATGCGCAATTAAAAAGTGGCAATGAAAAATTAGTAAACGATAACAGTGATTTGACCAGCAAAAATCTAAAGCTGCTCAGTGATTGTACAGGTGCATCTCAGGAACAAACAAAATTAAAAACTCAAGTTTCTGAGTACGAACAAACAACAAACAAACTGGAACAACGTGTTGTTGAAATGACCGCAGCAAACGAAGCATTCCAAAAAGAAATTAGTGAGAAACAAAACGAAATTCAGTCCCTCCAACAAAAATTAACAGACAGTGAAAGTGAAGTGCAACAAAAATCCCAACAAAAAATTAAGTCATTGCAGTCGGAACTTGAGCAAACACAAGCAGACTTAGAGAGTACAAAACAAAAGCTGGATGACGCACAGAAGTCATTAGAGAGCACCCAGAAAACATTAGAAAATACGAAACAAAACCTACACAAAAAATTGAAAGACCAAAAATCAAAGTTCCACGATGAAATACAAAACCTCAACAAGGAAATTTTGAGCTTCAGGGAGAAAAATGAGATGATTCAAGTCTCCATTGAAGAGTACAAGCAGAAACTGACCGAATACGAAACGGGATCTTTAGAGAAGAGCTCGCGGCTTCAAGATCTAATGAGCAACAATGCTACTTTAAATGAAGAGCTACATAACCTCAAAGCATCATTAGAAAATGCAAAGGTGGAAAACTCAAATTTATCTAAAAATGTTGAGGTCCTTCGTCAGGAGTTGTCACAAAAAACTGGCGAAATACAAAACATTCATGAAGAACATTCCGATTTAAGCCTACAACTTCAAACCGCATTAGATGAAAACAACAACCTCCAAGAACAGATTTCGCGAATTCAAGCCGACTCCTCCAAAACCATCACCGAAATATTCTCCAACAATGAAGATCTCCAGGAACAGTTAAAAGCCCAAGTTGCTGACTTGAAAGTTGTTTCAGAAGAAAATGAAAAATTGAAAGAGCAGGTTTCGAGGCTTCAAGAGGTTGAAGTCCAGCTTTCCAGTTTACGTACTGTGGAAAGTAACCACAATAAGCTCCAGCAAGAAAAAGTTCAGCTTGTCAGTGATGTTGACGGACTCCAAATAAAAGTGCAAGAACTGCATTCGGTGAACCAGAAACTTCAAGAAGAAATTTCAATATCACAACAGCAAGAAACGGTTGTTTCAAAGGCAAACCAAGAAGCAAAAGAGAATTACACAAAGTAAGTATTTTATTAAACCAGTACACAATTTTAACTGTTTTTCACTAATGTTTCACTATTTTTGTTTGATATTTAATATAAAAAAAAACTTGTATAATGTACATATCGCTCATTCAATACAACAATGTCATAACTCAAAAAACCTAAATGTTGAGAAAACACATTTAAAGCTTCGAATTGCTGTCATTCGGGCACGAAGTACTTAACAGCAATCACGTTGGTATATTTTGGTAGAATAATCAATAACAATCATACATGTAGTACTTAATTTTTCTTAGAAACATGATAAAAGTCTACCAAAACAATAAAACATTTATCCAAACTTGTGACATTATTACTACGCAAACAGATTTTGAAACACATCATAAGTTGAAATATGACATTCTTGCTAGAAAACAGAATCGTCTTTATGATGTTAATTTTTATATAATATTTGAGTTTGGATTTACTCCTGACAGTCTGTCGACCTGAAAATAATACAAATAGGAATTCACGAAGATACACATTTTTATTAAATTTTTGTTTTATTTTTTAACAAGTTAAGAGTTAAAAATTTCAATAAAAATTAATAAAACATTTTGGAATGTGGTTCTTACTGATCATATCCTAAAGATCACCCTTCTTTTTTTCTGCGAGGCCAGGTTTTGTACTAAATACACATTTCAAAATTATTTTTGAGTTAGTATTTACTTGTTTTTTTCGTATATTAATCTTGGTCTCCTGAAATTCGTCATTGTAAGAATATTTATAATACACCAAAGTTGGAGATTCTCGGTTAACTCTAATTACTTTTACATCATGAAACTTAAAATTTGGCATATTCATGGGTCTAATGTTGGAAGCTATCTCCTTGATGTCATAAAAATCTTCGTAGCTTAGCTCATTTACAGTAAAAGGTACTACCTGCTTTTTTTGCAGCTCGAATGGCGGCAATGAACCCGTCAGGTGTTTAAATTGGTCCACCACGTAATTGCCGTTTCACCTGTCTTTCAATGAGTGAATGGGCTCAATCGCCCTCGTTCTGTGTGTGGCCCTTAATCAGGAATTTATGTGTGATTGATTTTATACCCAGACCACATGCGGCATATAGATACAGGACCAACATGAATTTTTTTTTTTATTGACCCATGCAGTTATCGGAATAAAGAATAACTTCAGCATCAAACATGGTAGCTTTTTTCTGCAGATATTTCAACAACACACAAGTACCTAATTAATTTACACCTCGATGGGCGTTGGACTCATCCCAAACATAGCATTCACAGCTATTGGTTTGCAAGTCATAAATGGTAAAATTAAGTACATTTAGTTTCAATTTATAATAGAACACTGATACATCTCCTTTGGGTATTTGCATAATGGCTTGAAGATTGTACACTGCCACAATACCATTAAAGTCTTTCTTCTCCTTATCCCGTTTCTTTTCTTCTCTTGACAAATTCTTCTCAACCAGATGAAGATCATATTTGTCTTTTAAATTCGGTTTTTCTTCGTTAGTGGCGTTTTCGTATGCCACAGAAGTTTCTCATAAATCTTTTTTGGGAACGAAAAACGAAATATTAAATTCCTCTGTAAACATCCAGTGAAATATTGCGTAGCTTCCATAAGGTTTGTTGTTGTCTTGGCAATTCACAACATAATCTCTAATGGATGTCTGCCAATGAGCTACTACTGTCTATAAATTGTCGTGATGTATTTGCTCGGGTATAGTGGCTTTCAACTTTTGGAATTGAATTGATATACCGTCGTATCCCTTCGCGTATTGCCGGGTCAACCGTCTTGTGCTTCCCGTGTTTTCCTCGTTGATCTTGTTCAAGTAGTACATCTGCGACCTTATTGCGTTTTTCCTGTACTGTGCATACTGTTCGATCATTTATGTCTAAAGTATTTTTAAAAAACACTTTACATACTCGAACTTTTTGACTATCTTTACTGAAGTAGAACGCATTATTCTCTTGTCGTGGATTTCTTGTACCACCAACACGAGTGTATCGATATTTTGGTACAATAGCCGTCATACGTATATTGATGATCTGTCTCTGCTTCTCAATCTGACCTAATGTCCAATATGCTGAAAAAAGCTGCTGCCTTTCTTCCTGACTGAATTTAAATGAACACTGCAGTTTACATTTCTCTCCGCAAGGAGCATTCATCTGCCTTCGTTCTCGGATTTTTTTGTTCATTGTATAGGTTTGGTATGCCTCTCCACTATTTCTCAGTTTCTTTACAAGATTCCTTTTCCACTTTTCTGCATTTTTTCTTCGTTTAACACCTTTCTTGGGAGGGCTGACCAAAATAGGAACGATCTGGCTAGATATGGGTGCATTATTGCTACTGAAATATGGGAGAAAGCGAAGTTATGGCGCTCGCAGTATTTTGTTTTATGTGTTCATCAGAATCGTCTCCTTCACTGCGGCTATTTTCATTGTTGTTGGGCATGTACAGCTTGTCGTTGATAATATCATCACAATCTTCAGAGGACGACGCGTTGCTTCCAGAAGATAATGAAGCAGAGGATCTGGCAGACGAGGAACTATGGATATTTAAACGACGACAACTTGCGACAATATAATTGATTGGATTTCCTGTATAGATAAGAAAACAAAAAATAAAATTCACACGGAATGGCTTAAACTTTTTTATTTGTTTATGAAAAATATAATTACCAGATTCATTGGAAGGCTCTTGCGTTGACCTGGCAGGTGTGACAAGTTCATTTTCCAGAGCATGTGCTGAATCTTCATGTTCACTGTCATGTACCGTTTCAGTTCCTTTTCATTTGTCGGCAATTCCATATTCACCATGTTAGTAGACTGTTGTACTTTCGCGAGCTGACACATAAGTTTCCCATGAGAATTCATAGGGAGCTGAGCATAAAGCAAAAATAATAAATATCTTTTAATAATGTTTAAAAGTATTTCAAAATTAGACAAAAGTAATTGTAACAATAGTGACTTAAATATAAATAATTGTAAGTGGTTCCCGAGTTTGAGAATAATATTTACAGCAAGAACGTCATATTATGTAATTTAAAATAATTGCTAATTGGAAATGAACTACCTATTTGTTTTTAGTAAGAACGTCATAAAAGGAAATAATACTTTAAGAAACGTTTCTCTTCAGAGTAAGAACGTCACTTCTCAAAATGATACAAACGTGATCATGCCCTTGGTCTCGTGTATAACGTCATAAGTCTAAATAATGCTGTATGTATATATAATTAACATATCAAATTAAGTCTTACCTTCAAAGTAATATCCGATTAGGTATTTCAGAATATGACACTCTTGCAAAAATTAGTAATATGTTATCAACACGAGTGCAACCTCACAACTGAAATAATAATCACAAAATATTATGGAACAAGAACGACACTAATGCTCCCTGGTGGCAATTTTTGAAGTTATAGATATGACGTTCTAGCAGTTAAAAGTTTATACAAAGTGCGTTTCACCTGTATAAATAACTCAAAATTGCCATTTTTGTAGTTATGAAGTTATTGTATTGAATGAGCAATATATTAATTTAGATGCTTCCGACTCTAATTAAAAAGAAAGAATTTAGATTGAATTCTAAATATAACAGTATAAAAATAAAAGTTTTTAAAATTCAAAGAATTTATTAAACAAAAACTACATTTTCCATCTTACAACTTTTGGTGTCATAACCAAATCAAATTTTAATTTGATGTATTAAAAGCAAGGATAATGTTGGTGTAAGTAAAACTAGTCAGGTAATATTGTATACTAAAACAGTTTATAGTTTTTAGAGATATTATTTTTTCTCAAAATATAATAAATTACTCAAAAATGAATGGGAATATTGTAATATGAAGCATATATGTTTGTATTTGGCGGCTAATGATCGTCTATTATTGATATTAGAGCAAGCAGCAATGTTGATGTTAAAAAACAAAAACAATCAAATCCAGTTACAATTGCTTAACCGCAGTAGTGTCAGTGTCGAGTTTGTGTGTTTGTTCACTTTTTTTAATTATGAAACGTTTTTTCAAATAAGTAAATCCATTATTTTATTTTTACTACCTTTAATTTTGGTAATAATTAAATATTTCTGATACTTTTAATTAATAAATGTGAATTTCTAAATCAAATGAATTAAAAATTAACTTACAGCTGTACAAGATTTCAAGGAACAACTTAAAATATTTATGTTTAATTATAAATATTTAGCCCACGTTAAGCTGTAGGTCCTCTATGCCTGTGGCACTTTAAACGCGCAACACAGGCATAGGAGAGAAGATCGCTACGTCTCGTAAGAGACAAAGCACCCTAAGAAGAAGAAGATAAATATTTAAAAATACGCTGAAATCTATTTAAAATAGCTTAAATCATGTTATTTTATTCTAAAGACAGTTTATGGCATTCTGAATATTACTATCAGCCTTATAATAGCTCTATAGATTCTCAGTTTGAGTTTTCTTGATGTGTTCTTTATTATGGTGTATCCTCTTAAATACATGGACAGTGCGATTTCCTAGCAAAAGGGTTCTTATTCACAGCACAAAAAAATTAGTTCTTTACCTTGAATTTTGATAAAGGCAGACACAATTCTGGGGTTGTTTTCCAGATGCAGGCGAAAAGGTAGACGTTCTTCGGGAAAATTGCGAGAAGAGATATTTACTGCACAACCCTCGTAGTTCGTCGCAGCAACGGCACAGGTACATTAACAACGAATAGCCTCGATACTAATCCGCCAAAGGTGATCGGCAAATTCGCAATGAATTGCCTTTTCAGGGTTGGAATCCAGCGTATTTTCTTTAAAATCTGACACTTGTCGATATTCTGTTCACTCCACGGTGATACAGCGATACGAGATTACGCGATGGATACCCATCGAAAACATAGCCCGCCCCTACCGTACTTAATTTCTTAACGGCCCCCTTAATGAAATTGGGTTAGACCGGAGTCGGCGAAGGTGTAAAATCGACTGAGGAACTCAACGCAGCGGGAACCTGGATTCCCCAAAAAGATTGCACCACCTTACGAAACTCTTCTAGAACGAAAACAACACGTGTGACTTCCGAGGGTCAACACAGAATCCCAAGAATTGTTTTTAAACGGCAAATTTAGCCTACAAAGGAAATCTTCGAAATTGGTCTCGTCATAAATCAATCTTTAAAAACAACAAAATAACCAAAACTGTTATCAACATTCAAACGGCAATTAAAATAGAATTTTCAATCCCTATGAAGCGGCAATTAAAGTACGACTAATCCTGACAGAGTGGCACAATTTAAGTGAACATAACACATACTTCTTCTTTCAGCCCTCAATCGTCCACTGCTGGACGTAGACCTCCCCAAGGTTGTGCCAGACTGTTCTATCCTGAGCAGTTTGATGCCAGTTGCTGCCGGCGACTTTTTTTTATGTCTTCTAGCCACCTCTTTCTGCGGCCGTCCCAGTTTTCCTGTCTGAAATCGATGAACATATCTCTCAAGGAAAATAGCTGGTCCACTATTGTTCTCCCTCTCCTAAAACCACGTTTCTTCTTCTTCTTTCAGCCCTCAATCGTTCACTGCTGGACGTAGGGCTCCCCAAGGTTGTGCCAGACTGTTCTACCCTGAGCAGTTTGATGCCAATTGCTGCCGGTGACTTTTTTATGTCTTCTAGCCACCTCAGCGGCCGCCCCACGTTTCTCTTTGTTGTTCTGAGTCGCCATAGTGCAATGTGGTGTACCCATTCACTTAGTGGTTTGCACGCAACGTGTCCTACCCAGTTCCATTTTGATCTCGCGATTCTTTGTGTGATATCCGTGACCCTTGTACGTCGTCTAATTTCGGTATTCCGGATCCTATCTCTCAGGCTTATGCCGAGGATTGCTCTTTCCACGGCGCGCTGGGTCGTTGCCAATTTTCTTGCGTTTTTTTATAGTTAGTGTCATGCTCTCTCTGCCATAAGTAATTGCGGGTAATGCAACTGTCGCAGACTATCCTCCTTAAGCTAATCGATACCTCTTGGTTTCTTAAAACCAACTTAGTCTTCCAAAGGCCGTCCATCCAAGTTTTACTCTTGGTGGCCGAGGTAGATATACTCCTCAACGCTCTGTATGTTTTGTTGGTTTATCTGGAATTATCTTTCGACTGTTGACATCACCTTCGTTTTCCTAAGATTTAATTGAAGTTCTATATTCTTGAGTCGAGGTCTGACAACATTTGTTCTATTTCTTAATTTCCACTGATTATATCTACCGTCTACAAAACGCAGATTACTCATGTAGGTGCCATCTATGTTGATTCCCTTTTCCTACCACTCCAGCCTCCTAAATACATTTTCAAACGTTAGCGTAAACAATTTGAGGAAAATTGCATCACCCTGTCTGACGCCTCTCTCTAAAGGTATTTTTCTTTTGATGGTACAATCGTCGATCTTAATGTGCATAGTGGCGTTTCTGTAGATGTCTTTCAACAACGCTGTATATCGAGAGTCTATTCTTGTGTTAAGTCGACAAACCCAAGATGTAATGGGATATTATATTCTTCACATTTCTCTATTAATGTTTGTAATAAGTGATCGACGGTGCTGAAGCCTTTTCTGAAACCAGCCTGTTCTATGGATTGTAAAAGTCAAGCTTATTTGCCAAGCGGTTAGGTAAGACCTTTGTTAATAGTTTGTATAAATGGGATAATAGACTTATTGATCTGTAGTTTTCTATCTTCTTAACATTTCCCTTTTTGAATAAGAATATCACTTCTGCATTTTTCCAGCTTTTTGGTATTTCCCCTTCATTTAAACATTGATTCGGTAGAAGATTCACAGCTCCAATTAGTGAGCTCCCACCCATCTTAAACATTTCTATAGCTACGCGATCTTCTCTAGGACATCACCTGTTTTTCATCTGTTTTAGGGCTGCGTGGATTTCTTCTGACATGATTTCAGGAATTTCCTCGGATTTGTCGTTTTGTATCACCGGTTCTGTTTAGCATTGCTTTCGGTTTGGTATTTTAGACGAAAATTAATCTGTATAAAAGTCCTCGATTTCCTTTGTGATTTCTTATGTTTCTGTGAGCAGGTTGCCTTTTTTATTTTTCATACTGTAAATCCTCTGGTATGTAATATTTTATTTTTCAAAACTTTCATGTGTTTGTTATTTTCGTTTGTCTCCATTATCATTCTAGTGTTATAATTCCGTGTGTCTTTCCTAAATTGTTGTTTAATAGTTTTATTTATTTTGTTGTACTCGTCTGAATCTCTATTTAAGTTACGCCGTAGTTCGAGCAATTGATGTGTTTCATTGGTGATTTTATTGTATATTTTCTGTTTTATCTGAGCACTACATACCATCTTTGCCGCAGTTTGTACGTCGTTTGTAATTTTCTGGGCTAACCCATCCAGGTCGAAGTTTTTTAGATTGCTCAGAGGTATAAGTTTCTTTACAAGTTCTCTTTGATACTTTTCTTCTTCTTCTTCTCAACCGTTTGCGATCCATTGTTGGACATAGGCCTCTCCCAATGCTCTCCTGTGCTTTATGATGCCAGTCTCTTCCTGCTATTGTCTTTACATCATCCAACCATCTTTTTTGGGGTCTGCCAACTTTTCTTCATTGTTTCTTAATGTATCAGTCTTTGGATAAGATTTATTTTGAATGAGTTTTCTTCTTTTAAATTTAGTATTCATTCTAATTTCTGCTCTTGCCATTCTGCGATCACTGTCCGTGCAGAGCTTATTCAGCACTGGCACGTCTGTGATTAAAGGTTTGTTATTTGATGGTATAATTCGTATTCATGTTTGTCTTTCTGTCGGGACTACGCCAAGTCCACTTCCTTTGTGGTGGTTTTCTGAAGAATGTACATATTCATACAATATAGTTGTTCATATTGTAGACAGTATAGTAATCTTTCACCATGGTTGTTTCTACTTCCAATGCCGAATAGTACTGGGCCCCTTCCGTTTGTAATGTCATCATACATTTCTTCTATGGACTCGTCGTCTGCCTTGCTGGTAGGGGTATAGACTTGAATGATCTGTAGTGAATATCTTTTAGATAATTTTAGCGTTATGTAAATAACTCGGTCCGAGAGTGAGCGCCTATTTGTGATCATGTGTTTTCTTCGTTTGTTTATCAGAATGGCTACGTCACCGTTCTGCGATTCTACGTTTGAATTTCTTTGGAATAGCACATGTCTTGATTTTAGGGTACTGCCCTTTTCTCCTGGGAGTCGTGTCTCACATGGTCCCAGGATGGCCCATCAAATCTGTTGTAGTTCTTCTTCTAAAACCACAGGATTCTATTTTCTCTTCTATCTTTATTGCTAGTTAGTTCTTTAAGCGTGTCATTACAATTTTGTATGCTAAGTTTAAAAGTGCAATACCTTTATAATTTCCCCAATTCATTGTGTCTAAATGGCGAATAGAACTATTTGATTTTGTTCTGGGATAGCCTTTCTTGTGTCCATATTTTCTATATTGGTATTTGGATCCATCTTATTAATTGCTGTTGGGCATACTTACGAGGGTTGGAACTTTAGTTGGAAAGTTAGTTACATACCTACCTTACCTCAGAGCAAATGGACTCTACCTTCCCACATCACGCGCATACGCACTGACGAGAAGAACAGAGCCTCGTGCTAGCTGGCGGTCTAATGTAGTGTTGTCACGATGTTTTCGAAACAGGAACAGAAGTTGGATAAAGAATTAATGCGCCAGAGGCCGTACAGCAAGACAGTGTCATCAAGGTCTTCAAGAGGCTTGCGGGGAATCTGCATTGCCTTACAGAACAGTGGCAAGGTGGGTAAAAGCCTTCCACGAGAGACGCCAAAATGTGTCAGACATGCGTCGGCCAGGTCGTCCTAGTGTCAGTGAAGTAGAAATGTATGCTCTTGCCGCGTTACTGGACAGTGATCGACGCCATACGATTCGTGAACTGACCCGAGAGACAGGATTAGCGCATACGACTGTGCTGCACATTCTGAAGGAACGCCTGGGCATGAGAAAAATTGCATCACGATGGGTTCCGCATGCGCTATGAACGCGAAGGAGAGGCTTTCCTACGCCATATCATTACGCTGGATGAGACATGAGCCAAATCGTACGAGCCACAACTGAAACGCTAATCGAATGAATGGCGTCATTACGGGTCACTACGAAAATCGAAAGTTTGTCAGAACCCCAGCAGTGTGAAAGTTATGGTGATTCTCGTGTACGACTGTGATGGTGTTATCATAATGCATACCGTTCCCCCACAGCAGACCGTCAATGCGCAGTATTACTGTTCATTTTTGGAACAAAACCTGCGACCAGCTTTAAGAAAGAAGCGGCGACACTTTCTGCAGAACCCACCCATCATTTTGCAGGACAATACTCGGCCGCATGCGGCGCCATCTGTGGCTGATTTGTTCGATCGATGGGGCTGGGAAGTGCTGTACCATCCACCATACTCCCCAGACTTAAGCCCTCGTGACTCTGATTTGATTCCTAAGATGAAGGAACCACTTCGTGGCATTCGCTTCAGAAGTGTTCCAGAGATTCTTCAGGCAGTAGACCACTCCATTCGAACTATCAACACAACAGGCGCTGCTAAAGGTATCGTACGACTTTCACATCGCTGGCAACGGGTTGTACACAATGCTGATGACTACTTTGAAAGACAGTAAAACTTAGTAACACGTATCTCTTTTGTATCAGTTGTAAATAAATAGTTTCCCCTATTAAAGTTCCAACCCTCGTATGTAGTTCTGCTGTTAGTTGATTGTTCCCAAAGTTCTTGTTGTTTTTAAGTTCACTTATTATTTTGTCTATTTCCTTTATTGTTGGTGGATTCTTCCTTTCTTAAATTCCATTTTCTGTTGTTTCCATATCTCCTTTATGTTCTTCATTTAGGTTTGACTTTCCACTTAATAATTCTGCTAATTGGTCTTTCCACATTTCCAAGATGCCTTTGGTTTCTCCAATTAGTTCTCTCTTTTTGATGCTAGAAAATATTTAACTTCTTAATACAGCATCGCTTTTTTTTTATATTTATACAGCAAATAATGTTATAATAATAAGAAAAAGCTTTCCAAATATCTTACAAAATACAGGGGGTGTTCCAGTTAAAAAAGAGTAATCTTTAAATCGATGCTCTCTTGTTTTTCATTCTGTAGTAGATGGTTAGAAAGAGCATGTAATGTTTAAGGTTACTTTTTGAATTAGTTTGATCCTGAGGAAATTGATGAGTGTGTAATGAAAAATCAAATACCCTGTATAATGGCCACTTTATTTATTTTAAGAACTGTATGGATGTACCATCATAAAACTTATTAATAACGAAAGCAGAACATGAACAATAAAACTACAATTTCATCATTAAAAGTGTATAATTTGATAGCAGCAAGTTCTTATCGCTCATTTGTTGCTTGTGGTGTTTCTTAAATAAATAATAAATCGTTTTTGAGAATAAATAAATCAGTATGTATATTGTTGAAAAGCGAAAAAGTTTTCTCACAAAATTCTGGTCCATGTCATACAGAACTTGACACAAAATTTTGTGAATAAATTCTGCGTCGTGTCATATTAGCCTTAAGACAGTTGTATAACTTCAAAGAAAATGCCCAAATGCAGTTTTTATTCATATCTACCGATATCTACTAAACTGTGCATATTTTGGGGAAAACTAAAATAGAATTAAATTACACTTTTAAGCAGGCAACTTGTGTGACATTTAACTATGTATCTGCTATCACTGCAGAAATTTCTGTAGTATATCTACTATAATAAACAGTCTGTGAACTTCCAAAATTGCCAAAACTAGAAAAAAAATTAACAGAATTTAACTTTCAGGGTACTCGAAGAAATCTCCGAATTGAAACGAAGAAACAACGAACTCTCCCTGGATTACAATCAGATTTCCCAAGAGAATGAAGGATTACTACAGGAACTAGCAGAAGTAAAATTAAAGTATGAAACCGTAGACTTAGAGAAAGCCAAATGGGAAGAGGTCACTCGAACTTCTACAAACGAAAAAAATGAGATCTTGAATGAGCTGCAAGACTGTAAGACTGAAATCGATAAATTAAAATCAGAAAAACCTAAATCCAAAGAACAACAAGACACAGATAAATTAGAGAGTGAAAACAAAAGCCTTAAAGCACAGCTGGGCCGACTCGAAGAGCACTGTGAAGCTTGTGAGAAACAAAAGAAAAGCCTGGAAGGGCAACTTCGAGAACTAGAACACCAGTATTCTGAAATATCACACGAAAAGCAGCTACTACAGGATGAAGTGCAGGAATTAAAGATATCTCCAATCAACATGAATAACCATACAAGCAATGCTGAAAAACTAGACAACCTTGATATAATCCACTCTGAGAAAATTTACGGGCTTGAAAATCCAAGTGATGTGCAGAAACTTCAGCAGGATCAGGAAAAGGAAATCACTAATTTGAACGAGAAATTAATCCAGTACAAGTCCCTTGATTTGACCAATAGGAGTTCTATTCAGTTCTATGAAAATGAACTTCAAAAGTTGAAGAATAAAAATGAGAAATTAAATCGGAAACTCGACGAGACGCTTGTCACCTTAAATCACTGCACCGAATTGACAACTTCCACAGAAACAGAGTACTTAAGGAACGTTCTTTATAATTACATGTTGGGCAAAGAGGGAGTAGTGCTTGCACGAGTTATTGCTGCTGTTTGCAAGTTCGATGAGAATCAAACTGAAGCCATTTTACAACGGGAACAACAAAAACAAACACTGGTATGTAGAGACCGCCATTTTGCCTTTTAATTACAAAAATATTCTCTGAAATATTGATAGAAATTGTCATGATTTAAAAATATCATATATTAAATAAATTTGAGGTTATATTTAGTAACGACAGTTATTTTTTAAATTTAAAAATATCTGAATGCTAATTTTATTTTGGCCATATAAAAATGTAACTTATAATATTTTTATTTATTTTACACCTTGATGATTTCATACTAAATTTGAACTTAAAATATCACAAAGATATTTTTGTTAATTTAGAAATTCTACATAGATAATTTATAAATAATAAAATAAAATAATGTTGTTATTATTATTTACACTGCTCAACAAAATTAGGGGAACACTTTTTTGAGCGCCTGTAAGTTTTCCAGAAAATGATGGAAACAGAATTTTTTATTGTTATGTTATTCTCTAGACCTCTATTGACAAAGTGAAATAAGTGGACGCGACTGCCTCCCTGGACTTTCCCAT
>JABXWE010011960.1:0-10540 GCA_014611495.1 Limonius californicus | reverse complement strand
AATAAATAACTATCAACATTACCGTTTATATGTGAATATTCGCTGTATTTTCTAATTTCTGCGATACCATAGAAGTATTTGTATGACGTCCTGAATGATGCAATAAAAACACTAGGGATCGCTAAAAGGTTTACCGCTACTATAAATTAGGAATGCAATCAGATTTAATAATGACGGACATTTAACCACCTCCAGTTGTTCAATAAAATGCATATTCAACGATTGCCTAAAATAGCGCCGTTGATATTGAAACAGGTTGCTGAAATCTACACGATTTGTCATGATTATACCGTTTTCCCAAATATAAATTAACCCGGAAATTTCTGCGATAAAACTTTGTAGACTATAGATTCATTTTTGTATAACGGCTAAGTTTAAAAACTATGTTTACTGATTTACCCTTTCGTGAGGCCTTAGCTGTAGGAACAAGCAAACACAGCGGATATATAGTATCATTTCAATAAAATATTGAAATATTGTAACAATCAATACAAAGTAAACTCTCGTTTACTTACGTGCACACAAGTTATACAAAATAAGGACAAAGAAGTATTTAAATGCGCCGAACGTTTCCACCGCGGATTGTGTAGCAACCAATTAAAATTGAAGCACCATAGAAAATACTACATCCACCAGTATTCTATTGAATTAAAATACCTATTTTACATTTACTGTGCGCTATAATAATCTGTCACTCAAGAATAAATAAATCTTCCAACTTAAACACCGTTACAGTGCCACCAGACATCCTGGATTACCCAACCAGCACGGATATGGTGGTGCGGGAAGGATCGAATGTAAGTTTTAGGTGCGCTGCTACAGGATCTCCAGAGCCCACCATCGCCTGGAGGAGGGAAGCAGGAGAACCAATTCCACTGGGAAATGGACAAGAAGGTAAAGCAGTTTGACCCTTTCAGCAACTATGTAATGTATAAAACATATTTTTTACAAGATTATTCACGTAAGGATTCAACATTAACTAACTGACAGAATAATGTATCTGACATAATTTAATGCTTAAATAAACCCTAGTTATATTTTCTGTATAAGATAATAATAAGAAACAATCAGAAAGGGTCCCGACATGAGTACATACAAATTTTTTGGGGTGGCGCCATAAAGTACAAAGAATAGGAAGTGGGAGTGGTATGGCGTACAGATGATGTGGGTTTTAATTTGTCAGCAAATATAGGCAACCTTCATACCACGAACATAATATTATATTCTGTTTGCTTTTAATATGATAAAAACTTTTCTGTAATAAGAAATTCTATTTTTTAGTTCCTCTGAACAAATAGAATAAATTTTCGAGAGTTTACTGTTAATTGCATTCATACTAAATACATCAAAAAACGGTGTCATGTTATGAGGGTTGCCTATCGACATTCGACGATTTCACGATCATGCCTGAGATACATGCCTTAATTTCCTTTGTCCTAAAGCCCACACTTATTTACTGGTTTGACATGCATAAATGACAAAACTATAGGCGCTTTGAAAGGTGAATGAACAATTCGCCGCCGCCGAATTTCCGCCGTCGAAACACCGCGCCCCTGCCGCCGCCGACCCCATGATACAAAGAATAACGATACAAAGAATTCTTTGTATCATGGCCGACCCGTCTCGCCACGGTTCGAATCGGCGCGCACCGACACGTCGCGAAACTTTGCAGTTTCAACAATAATAAAATAATAACAAAAATGTTGATAACCAACTTATTCACTTATTATTTATGCATATACAGAGTGACATAATAGTGCGATTTTGTTTCCTATGTCTTTATTACAGCAGCTTGGAGTAAACTTTAAATACAAAAGTTGTTTGATTACTATGCATAACCTAAAATTATTACTGACTATACAGGGTGTTTTGTTTTGGGGACAATGGACAACTTCTTTATTTTAAACACAAAATATTATATATTATTATAGTTTTGGATTTCTTATTTTTTATCTCTATAACGATATAGAGTCTTAGGTATCTATCGCTAATAGTTTCGGAAAAAATAAACTTAAAATATTTTGAAAAAATGATGATCTGTCTTTAACAGGTAGTTAAGAATGGCATCCAATTTTTCAAAATTATTCTGCAGTTTACACAAATACATTTCCAATGACTTTTACACGTATGTGCGGTTTCATATGACTTACGTTTTTAGTTTTGAAAATATTTAGATGTTATTAAAAGGTGATAGAAAAAAAAAAGAAAAGTTGGTAATAAGATATAATTTTATTGTGTTTTAAAAATATATTAATTAATATACAATTTTATAATAGTTGAGTTATTTACTGACATCTTAAACTTCAAATATTTGTATGTTTTGCTACGCTTTTTGGAACAAAAACGAAATTAAACACAAAAGCGACCAATCATCAGGCTTTCGTTAGAACAATGGCTAACTGCCAACAAACTACATACATTGTAATATTTTATGTGAGATTTTCGTTTTGAAATTGCAGTTATATGCAAATACCTAAATACAAAGTATATTGACATCAAAATATTTGTTTTATTTAACAGTTACAATTGCAATAATAATAAACAGTAGTGTTTATAGACACCACTGACAACCGTTTGAAATAAACAGTGAGGTAAGACAGGGTATAACTTCTCACCACTATTGATTAATGTATGTATACTTTTAGTATTATGAGCAAAGATCCATTAAGAACAACATTTAAAGTTATAGAGAGTACTCTATATGGCGCCCATTCTCTTGAATTGTAGACACTTCTCAACATCGCAGGTGTTACGTTTCTAAAAGCATGTTGAATTGGCATTAGCATACCTTCTCTCGCCGAAGAGGAAAATTCTGTAAACTTTATCTTTTACAAACCCCTACAGAAAGAAATCTAGTTTGGTTAGGTCGGAGGACCTTGCCGGCCAAGCCCCTGGACCTCCTCTCCCGATCCATTTATTGGGAAATTCAGCGTGTAAAATGTTTCAACCTCCAAATTGTAGGGTGAAGAGGGCCCGTCATGTTGCGGCCATAGATTCTGTATACTGTTTAACAAAATATTTAATAATAAATCTTAAAAACCTAAAAATTGTAAATATATTTAACCGTTCAGGTGTCCTTCAAAAAGTATGGACCAACGACATGTTCTACAATTCCTCCCCAAAATTTAAGGACCATCGATGTTGATTATTCACTTCCTATATTCATTAGTATATTTTTTAAAACAAAATCAAGTTACATCTTATTACCAACTTTTCTGTTTCTTTTCTATTAGCTTTTTAATAATTTCTAAATATTTTCAAAACTAAAAACGCAAGTCATATAAAACCGCACAGGCGTTTAAAGATTATTGAAAATACGTTCTTGTAAACTGCAAAATAATTTTGAAAAATTGTATATCGTTCTTTAGATACTATTAAAGACAGATCGTCTATTTTCAAAAATTGAAAAAGGATATTATTACCGAAACCACTAGCGATAAATACTTAAGACCCTATATCGTTGTAAAAATAAAAAATAATTTATTTGAAAATGTAATAATAAACAGGATGTTCTATTTAAAATATAGAAGTGGTCCATTGTCCCACTAAAATAAAATACCTTTTATAGTCAGCAATAATTTTAAATCATGCACAGTAATCAAGCCAACAACTTTCGTATTTAAAGATTTCTCCAGGCTACCATAATGAAGACATTAGGAAACGAAGTCGCTCTAGTATGTCACCCTGTATAATAATTAGCAGCAAATACTTTAATACCACAGAACCATTTCGTAATTAGAAGCTATATCTCTTAGATAATCTAGCATGATTCTATTTTGATGGTCCCTCACTATGTATAAGTAAAATCCTGTCGTCCATTTATAAGCAAACTTATTCCTTCGAATAATCCATCAAACTATTGGACAATAATAGTTTCTATGAAGTAAGGTAGAGCGGATTACTGATAATTACCTACAAATAAATTAAAAAGTCTGCAAACATTCTTAGTAAATCCAAATTTATCTTACACTCAACGTATTATAAAAATGATATTTCAAATTATTTAATTACGAGTTTATAGAATTACAAAGTTTCGTAGCGAGTTGGACCGCGGCGAGTTGGGCCGCGGCGAGTAGGACCGTGACGAGGGGGGCTACGCTGCGAATCGGCAGCGGCGGCTCAGCCACGGTGAGTTATTCCCGACCGAAAAGATTGAAAGAAGAATCATCTCTTGACTGGTATAACTGCTACATTTAGAAAATTAATAAGAAGTTCAAATTATAATTAAATAATTACTAACCTGCCAAATCTTTTATATAACTAATTTGAACCTGCAACTATGTAATAATATTTAAATGGAAATAGAATGTCCAGTTCAATTTCAAAAGTAATCAACAGCTAATTTTTATCTATGATCTACTAAACCTAATTGAGCCTTCGGTAGCTCGAAATTATATTTTCATATCAAATTCTTAAATCCGACAAATAGTTAATTGTATAATTAGAAGCTGCTAAACTACATTGAAAGCAACTTCAAACTGTAATAAAACTATTAACAGTCAAGCCAAATTTAAAGGATAATTTTCTTTTTTTTTTGTAATTAACGAACCATAGTTAAACATTCTATGTTCCGAAATTTAATTTTACAGTTGAGTTTACGTTTCAGAAATTACCCACGTACCAAATCTAAGAGTAAGTCAATTTTAATCGATAACTAGTTAGAAGCAATTGAATCTACTACAAAATATAACTTTTATTTTAAATTTGCAATTTAGACTTTACCAACCTGTCAGATTATTAATTATAATTCACAATTAATTAAACATAAATCAGCTTAGTCAGAAATTACTGTTAACATCAAAATTTCAATTTATACTTTATCGCGCTGATAAATTTGACAGATACTTAATTTTAATCTATACTTACTTACTTAATCCTACGCCTTTCGGCCTTTCGGCGGGTGGAGTTGAGTTTGTTATGTTGATGCCGTTCTGCACTTTTCTTTCCATAATTTCCTATCCTGGGTCACTTGTTTTATTCCTTCCCATCTATTCCCCTACTCGCTGCTGCCTTTCGTGTACCCTCTTCCCATGTTTTCCTGGGTCTTCCTCCTTTATTTTTTCCCGGCACTTGCGTTTCAAACACCATTTTTGTTATTCTGTCCCTTGGCATGTGGCACACATGCTCGAACCATCTTAATTGTCCTTCCACTATTTTCTCCGTTACGGGCTCCATCTGTAGGTTTTGTCTGTATGTATCATTTCTTATCTTATCTCTTTTCGTTTTATTTTCGATCCGTCTTAGAAACCGCATCTCCATTGCGCTTTGTCTTGTTTTATGTTTTTCTGTTAAGGTCCATGTTTCAGTGCTATACATTATTGTCGGTCTTACTACTTTTTTAACTACTTCTGTTTTTATTTTTCTAAAAATTTTGTCTTTCCCAAAAAGGTCGTTTTCATCATGTTATATATTCTTCCTGTTTTTCCCATCCTGTCGTTGATTTCTTTGTCAATTTTACCTTTGTTCTCAATTATGGATCCTAGATATTTAAATCTTTCTACTTGTTCAATTTGTTTCTCTTATAATTTTATGCTACGTGCTTTATTCTCCCTCGACACTACCATACTTTTTGTTTTCCCTATGTTTATTTTCATATTAGTTTTCTGTAATTCTATTTCTAGCACCTCCAGGCTATGTTGTAAGTTCTTTTGAGAGTTGGTCACTATAGCCATGTCATCTGCGAACGTAAGTTCGTTTAGTTCTGTTTGTTCCATTTGCCAGTATCCCAATTATAACGTCTTCATCTTTTTCTTAGCATTTTTAATTGCTTCATCTAGCATTATTGAAAACAGAAGGGGCCTCAACACACATCCCTGCTTTACTCCTATCTCTGTTACAAACTCTCTTGGCTTTTCATTATTCGTCCTTACTATATTTATGTTATTTCTATACATTGATTTTAGTATTTCGATGTTACGTTTTTCTAGTGTTGTCCATATTTGTTCTCTGTGTATCCTGTCAAAGGCCTTTTCAAAATCTATTAAGCACATATGTATATCTCTTCCTTTCTTAATAAGTTTTTCGCTGACTTGTCTGATGGTAAATATTAAATCTTGTGTGCTTCTCCCGTTCCTAAAACCACATTGGGTCTCCTCTATTGTATTTTATATCCTATTCTTTATTATTTTCTCGATTATTCTTGCAAATAATTTCTCGGGGACGCTCATTATCCCTCTGTAATTATCGCATACTCTTTTGTCTCCTTTCTTATGTATGGGGAGTATGATTCCTACATTCCATTCTCTTGGTATTACCGTGGTCTTCATTATTTCGTTTAGCAACTCTGCAAATTTGGTTATTCCTTCTTTTCCCATATACTTTATCATATCCGGTGTTATTTGGTCCCTTCCTGCTGTTTTTCCTAGCTTTATCTTCTGTATGGCCTTCCTAACATCTTTCTCCTGGATTTTTTCAATTACTTCCCTTTCGTTTAACTCTTCTTGTTTATCCGTTATATTGTTTTCTGCTTTTGTTAGTTCTTCGAAATGCTGTCTCTATCTTTCCATTATTTGATCTTCTTCTGTTATTATGTTTCCATCCTTTCCCTTAATGTTCGTCATATTATACTCCTTTTTCTGCCTAAGTTGTTTTAATGTTGCATAACATAGTTTTTGGTTGTCTCTAAAGTTTTCTGTCATCTTTTCCCCAAATTTTATACATGACCCTTTTCTGCATTCTTGACCTCCTTTTTTCACCTCTGTTCTCTTTTCTTTGTATTTTTCGTAGTCCTCTGTCTTTTTTGTACTTAAGTATCTTTCCCACGCGTATTTTTTATATTTGATTTTTGATTTAATTTCTGAGTTTCACCATTCTGTATTTTTCATGTTTTTATTCACTATTTTCCTTTCCCCGCAGCTCCCCATAGCAGCATATAATATATTATTTTTAAACTTTTCCCATTTTTCTTCTATTGCTTTTGTATTTCTTGGGAATTTTAATCTATAATTAATCATAAATAAAAAAAATAAATTCCCAATTTACAAGTTAACAGCCGAATATACCGAACACACGGTTACCTATGATATACGATTAATTAACACCATAAATAAATAGATTTAGAGAGAGCTAATATGAAGGCGCAAAAAACTCCAATACTTTTCACATGGTAGTGATCTTCATTTAAATAATATATAACAAAATTTAAACAGAAAAAGTGGTCTTTGAAAGGTATAGTTTATGTAGCATTTTTACTTGCTAGGGTCGAACATAAATAACCCTGTATATTACCAGCTTTCTGTGTTTAAAGTATCACAACTAACCTATTTGAATACATGATAACGCTAAAACATGACAACTCCAACAAATTCAGGTAATTACTAAGGAAGGAAAATATAAACCACTAAAATCAGATAAGTCTTGACCTTTCCCTACGGAATAACAACAACCATGATAGCATATATTTTAATTTCCTTTGAAAATTTAATTTTCTATGGTTATCATTATTATTATTATTATTTGTATTTCCTGTGAGTTTAGAATTTTCGCACTCCAGTAATGCACACAGTAATTTAATGCACTACTTATCTGAAACTGCATGACTATCAATTTCTAAATGTCAGTTTGCATGCAAGTGTTTTACAAAACATATGCGCAAGATATATAAAACATTTCCCTAAACATAGATTTCTGTTGTAAACTCATTCAATATTGTTTAAATAGATTTAAATCTGTTTAAGTGAAACGGGTCCTTTTTGAAAATTAAAATTCTGCAAATATTTTAAATTAATTTCAAGAAATACACCTCTTCGAATGAACGGATTTTCGAATTGAAGCTTTTAGCAGTAATATATGACTCCCATATTGAATGCTCTTAACGAATATTCGGATGATGTTAATGTTTGGCTCGACTTCAAAGGATCAAAGCGCAGAGCTCTTAGCCAATTGGATGGTTACATCGAGCTTTTACATATCCCGAAACAAATAACATTCCGTCTGATCACTAATTGTAATTACATTCCTGCCGTGGTTATTTCGTCCGTTCTGAATATTGCAGTCGGTTTACTTTGCCCGAAACAACGCGGTTGAATATTATAAAGTAGTGAAATTAATACTCGTACAATCTGAATGCATGAAATGCACAAACGCGAAACAAAACGGCTACATTTCATGGATGCTATGCACATATGCATTATGCATATCTCTTATTTAGATGTGTATATGTGTATAACATAGAGGGAGCGTTGTTTAAGTAGAACGAATGCGATGATTTACCGCTTGGCCGCCCGCAAGTTAAGAGTTCCGGGCAAACGCCTCTCACCTACCCTTAAAACACTTCATTGTAACGTACCATTTACACCTACAGTTAACAACATTTCGGTTCTTGCGGTTACAATATGAACCCCGCATCAGTGTTGTTTCTCGGACAGGCCATTGTTTAAAGCATTCATTAAGATTTCCGATAATCGCAAACACCATAACTTAACAACTCGACTCGCACACCCTCGCCTGCTAATGAAGTGCTTAGATAGCACACCGGGCAATTCTGCTGTTTAAATGACTCATAAATAAAAGTTTGTTTAAAATAGAAATGCAGAAATACATTCGCGATAAAGATATCCGCTACATTTTCAGAACCCGACAGCTTATTCTCGGTTCGGAAAGGAACTGAAGAATTAGAATTCAAATTCAGGTGTAATTTATTATCATAATTTATTGCTAAATAGGAATGCCGATAACAAGATAATATTTTAACACTTCACAATTGCGTGCTGTACTGTTGCGTGAGTTTCGTGCGTGTTATTCCTGACCAATTACACATATGCTCGTGTATCAAAGTGACGCTATCGTTTTGCTCATTGATACCACTTACTGACATTTAAATACAAATCTGAAAAAGCGATGTGACCGTTTCGCTTTTAATTATGCATCGATAGAAATTAGCTATCAGCATTTACAGTTCATTAGCAAGGCCTAAACTTCAACATTACTTGTTTTGTTTATTATTGCAGTTCCTAGTGTAGAAGGGAGTACCTTCAATGTAAGCAAAGTTAACAGACTTCACATGGGACCGTATTTGTGTATAGCTTCCAATGGAGTTCCACCCTCCGTTAGTAAGAGAATAATGCTTATTGTTCATTGTGAGTTTTACAGCGGGTTTATTGATGAGCTTTCCTCTACACGTATTATCTTACAGTCCCGCCAATGATCTGGATTCAAAATCAGTTAGTAGGAGCGTACGAAGGCCAACAAATCACCCTAGACTGCCACTCCGAAGCTTATCCCAAATCAATTAACTACTGGACTAAAGATAATGGGATTATAATATCACAAGGTAAGGAAAATTTATTAATTAAGATTATACCAGGAAGTTCAAAATCAACAATAGAAAGGTAATTTAAATGTACGCAGATACCGAAAGAAAATTAAAACGCAAACCAAAACCGTATGTGCTACTTTTGTTGCTTACATGTGTATGTATGTTTAGGACACTTATTAGACCAACTGCGCTACTTTTTGATATTCATAAATTAATTAAATAAACAAAATTACTAAAATTGCTAAAAAACAGGCAAGGTATGTTAGAATAATTATTGAAATCGATGTCAATAATTTCAACAGATTTTATTAACTTCTGCAGTTTCATATGTATTTCAATATGATACAACGTTATTTTCAATTGCAATACGTGTACACATTTGTAACTATAAAAGGAACACACTGAATGTTGGCTCTGATTTGGTATTCCAAAACATCCAATAATGGCGAAATGAGAAGCTCAATTTGCTCATTCATTAAAGGGGTATTTTTTGTTATTTGTAAATTTAAAAAGTTTCAAGTATAGTTTACGTTTATCACAACAGGAGTGTAAAAATGGGATTTGATGTTAATGCATGCTTATGATTTTGCAGGTGTTTAGCGTAGTTACATTTTCCTGTGTGTTTGTATGTATAGGCGTATCTAATTAGTTTTGTAATTGGTATCAAAATTTCTAATTATCTGACCGGTATGCTTAGAATTACACCATGAACAATTTAATTTACATGCCAATTTTTAACAAATTATTAATCTTATCAGGTATTGTTAAACAATTAGAAATTTTGATACCAGTAACAAAGTAAATTATATCGGGTGAGGCAATAGGGCGTAATTCTTCCATAACTTCCGACACGTTAAATCTATGGCTGCGATTCAAGTTTTAGGTGATTTCAATGATGGAAGTGCATATTTTAAAATTAGTTTCGATTATAGAGGGTGTTCCATTACAGAGGTACATGACGCATCGCAATTTTTTTAAATAGAAATGCCCATTTTTTTCTTTTGTATTTTGGAGCATCTTTAGTGGCCTATGCAGTGGTGTAATAGTTTTGGAATTCGTTGGTGGAAAAATTAAATAAAAAATATT
The DNA here is from genome assembly GCA_014611495.1 of Limonius californicus. Taxonomy (NCBI): domain Eukaryota; kingdom Metazoa; phylum Arthropoda; class Insecta; order Coleoptera; family Elateridae; genus Limonius; species Limonius californicus. Next base: position 198 of record JABXWE010011960.1, on the reverse strand, counting down.
TTTCGAAAAAATCATAGTTGGCAGACCTCATTTTGAAAGCTCAGTATAAGTCGATCTTTCGAGGTTTAAAAATGGGCTTCTGCATAGCGGCAGAATAGGCCATGTTTTAACTCTTGCCTTGTGCACTCTACAACTTTTGAAAACATGTCATACGCCTAGAATCACCCGTTTTTGAGGTACGGACATTTTTTTAAAATG
>JABXWE010011959.1:0-24408 GCA_014611495.1 Limonius californicus | reverse complement strand
AGATACTTAAATTCCCCACCTTTCATCTCCTACGGTCTGTCCTTGTTGCACTCATTGCTATGTTTCAAAAAAAATCGAGACAATCTGTATACATAATATTTTACTGTATTTGAATAGAAAATATCTACGATTTGTTTGTTTTCAAATATTAACAAGTATATTTACCTTATAACATCCATGTTTAGTTTAATACTTACTACTTTTTATTGTTTCTGAAACAAAACTATCTACTTTTTTATTAGTTGGATGATATATATCAGCTAAATATTCAAAACTTATTCAAGTTTATTTTTAAACATCAAATAGTTATTTAAAACAGAGAGAGAGAGACAGAGAGGCAGGGAGGCAGAAAGACAAAGATAGAGAGAAAGAAAGACAGTGAGAGACAGAGAGAGACAGATAGAGAGAGAGAGAGACGGAGAGAGAGACAGAGAGCGAGAGACAGAGAGAGGCAGAGAGAGGGAGACAGGGAGACAGAGAAAAAGACAGAGACACATACAAAAGAGACCGAGACACAGAGAAAGAGAGAGACATAGAGAGATACAGAAAGAGAGACCTAGAGAGAGAGACATAGAGAGAGACATAGAGAGAGACATAGAGAGAGACAGAGAGAGAGAGAGACAGAGATAGACAGAGACAGACAGGGAGAGAGACAGAGAGACAGACAGGGAGAGACAGAGACAGAGCTGGAAGTAGAAGCAGAGGCAGAGGCGGCGGCAGAGGCAGAGGCAGAGGCAGAGGTAGAGACAAAGACAGACAAAGACAGATAGAGACAGAGACAGAGCGAGAGAGAGAGAGAGAGAGAGGGAGAGAGAGAGATATGATATAGAATTATTTCTGCATACTTTAAACCATAAAATTTCCACCTCATATTTGAAATAATTTACAACCACCTTTCAGATGGAAAACTTGATGAAGTTATATTAACGTAAATACGTGATACAGTTTCATATTGCCAGTTACTCAGTCGGTTAGTGACAAATGACAATGAATTGCTAAATGTTGTATTGTTGATTCTCCGGCAAGATTTATTATTTCAGCGTTATTTCTGATTTTTTTCGCAACTATACAATCAGTTAGTTTGAATAATTAATACGCAAGTATTTTTACGATGCTCCTGATTCTACTAATGCCGGTGTACAGGTTGTCACAAAAAGTATTTATAAAAGCAAATGTTACTTACGGAATGGATTAATGAAATTTGGACAATTTAGTACAAGTTTGTGTAGCGGAATATTGTGTCCTGTCGAAATTCTATAAGCTCCCATCTACTATAAACTATTCCGAGAAAACCCTGAATCGGCAGACAACTTAAACTTTCTGGGGAAATTATTGATACTGCTACGAAAATAATGAAAAATGTTCAGCATCTCTTATAAATAAACTATCTCATTTTGTATTGGTTTTATTATTACCAATTTAATATTTAAATTAATAGTGAGGTTATGTATGTGTCAATAAGACGTAAATGTTAAAAGAAATTGCTCTATCTTATTGGTCCGGCTTTTATAAAAAGAACTTAGTATACCCTCTCTTTAATAAAGAGTACATGATCCATTAAAAATTGTATCATGTTTTGAAAGTGTGTTTAAACACTTTAAACGCGAACTTACTCAGAGATATCGACATTTTTATACATTCTGTACTCAAAGTACTTTCCAAACATTTCAATTAAGAAAGGGTTGTTTACTATGCGTCTCCTCAAGGCGTTTGCGGTCTCTGAAGGCCCAGTTACGTCAGTGATAGTTGTTGGTTTATCGAGTTGTCTATCTGTGCGCTTTCGGCTCTTCGAAATGAAACTTGCAAATAAATACCACGGTTGATTGGAATTGTATAAGTTTTCTAGCTAGTGCTCGAATGATTTATTAAGATAATAGTGCTGCATTAGTGCAACCTTTTTGATAAATTTGTTGCGATGTTGAGATACAAGGACTAACAATGTTAAGTTCTAGGAGTCGCAGGTTACACAAACGTTGAATATAATGTTTCGAGTTTATCACATACTATTTCTTAATATAAATATACCGCCTTGCGAGTTTCACCTTTAAAGACCTACATAACTTATTACGGGAATTCTTTTACATTCTCTCATGACGTTACCGGTTTTTCAAAATCTTAGTAATTATATAAATAGATATATGTATTCTACATTAGGGTTTAAATTTGTTTTCATAATTTAAATTTAATGTTTATCGCTTATATATAATTTAAATATTACTAACACGTATACATGCCAAAACAATAAAATATAGTAAATCGATTTTAGTTGGTATAGTTTAGGAACACTTTAGTGGAAAATTTATATCTCGGGTATGGTTGAGCATTACTAATGCCCGAGTACACTTGACTCAAACCTATTCAGGTAATATGTGGCTAAATTTTGGACACACCTATTTCAAGCGGCGATATTACTTAAATAAATATAATCCAGTAACATAAAGTTACAGTTCTGTGCAAGTGGATGGACAATAAAGACTCACTGTTCGAGAGATTACATGCATGTTGCGGGGAGATTACAAAGCTTAGGTAAAAGTCAAAATTATTCCATAACTTTGTTCGCCAACTATACGGTTGTTAAAATTGATATTGTTGTATATATAACTAGTTTTATATAAATATAGTGCAGACTAATTTTTTAATTTGAACATTTAAGATTCAATGAATCAAAACATAAAAGGTCAAATGAGAATGGCTTTGCTACATTTCGGAATGGGATTAGTTCAATACCTTTGTTTTGTTGATAATAATAATCTAGGATGCTATGGAGTATAGGAGAATGTTATTACATTATTTATGTCTTATACCTATTGAATTTTTGTTTAAAGCACCTGATTCTCCGCGTAAAAATGTGCAAAAGAAAAAATAACGTCGAAAACCGTTGTAGATATAAAATTTTAGGTGTTTCTTCAAAATATGCAAATATCTTGTGTAAAGCGAACTACATATACAATTTAATTAAATGTAAGGGTGAAAATGTACTGTTATGAAATTACGGTTTATAGGGCAGATCTGATAGGTTTGCACCGGGTAAAAGATATACATGATTTTATAAACTATATAGCTCGGGCTCGATTTACGCTGCTTCAATTTACGCCCGCTTCACTTTTGTACCTTCTGTAGATCACGATTGGAGGGGTGATGTCAGATTTGCTACCCGCAAATTCTCCAGACATTGAAATAAAATTTACATTGTAATAAATCTATACGGCTAAATGATATATGGCTTAATATTTGAATAATTATTAACATAGAGAAGAGAAAAAGCAAATTACATTAGTCACGGAGGACAAGGACTGCGGGTAAACTGACTAACATGCAGTGTTATTATTATTATTATCTATCAACTATCAATATGGATTATATGGATTACTGAAAATTTTGGAATGGAACCTAATAGATTTACACTTTTGATTCAATTTACGTGGTTTATTTGCCACTGGAAATCTCAGGAACCAAACCCCGGCGTAAACGGAGTCCTACCTACCTGTACTTTACGAACACTTTTAGAGCTTCTTTGTATTATATTGTTATTGTTATATACCCGTCCCACCGACACGTTTTAAAATATTCCTTGAGCACACCTTGAAAAATTGGAAAGGGAAATCGGAAACCAAAATGCGAAGAAATGGGCAAGCCAATAAGAAATGAATACATATACAGTGTGTCTCACCGTAGACTGCACCACCCCAGTATTTTGTTTATATATTATCGATTCAAAAAATTTCTTTTTTCTGATTATACCTCTCACTAAACTGTAATTTAAGGGTATGTTACTTTCCCTTCAAGGTGAAATGCTAGCCTACTACGATTTAAAATAAACAGCAAAATTGAAGAAGTCGTATTAGGGATTTTTTTACAACAAAATTTTGTTAATAAAAGTTGTTCAGAATCGTTCAAATAAGCTAAATCCAAAATTTCATTACAACCAAAAAATATTGAAAATTTTTTTCCTAAAAAATTTCAATATTTTTTGTTTGTAATGAAATTTTGGATTGAAGAATTCGTATTAGGGATTTTTTACAACAAAATTTTCTTAATAAAAGTTGTTCAGAATCGCCCAAATAAGCTAAATCCAAAATTTCATTACAACCAAAAAATATTGAAAATTTTTTTGTCTAAAAAATTTGTCCAAGATGAATTTTTTAGAAAAAAAATTTTTTGTAAAAAAATCCCTAATACGACTTCTTCAATTTTGCTGTTTATTTTAAATCGTAGTAGGCTAGCATTTCACCTTGAAGGGAAAGTAACATACCCTTAAATTACAGTTTAGTGAGAGGTATAATCAGAAAAAAGAAATTTTTTGAATCGATAATATATAAACAAAATACTGGGGTGGTGCAGTCTACAGTGAGACACACTGTATATATAAATATGTATAATACAAAAATGAAACAAAAACAAAACATGCCGCTATGGAAAATATAAGAGAATGGACTAGTCGTAATTATTATTAATATTACTTTCTGTCATGGCTAAATCTTTCCAGATTTTTGTAAGTTTATGTGTTGCCGTTCTTGCGAATGTTAGGCGTTTTCTTATCGCTGATTCATATCCACTAGTGTTTGTAATCATCGAACCTAAGTAGTTGAAAATTTCCACTGTTTCATAGTGTTATTACCCTGTTATTAAAACGATTATTTCAATAATTAATACAATATTTGGATTTCTAACATTGTGTGTAGGAGTGCCATTTTGTTGGTACCATATCTAAATATTTTGTACCAAGGGTAAATCATCTAACAAATCCTGTAGGGATGTTTAAATAATTTCCAAATATCGTTGCGCATATATATTTTTTGAGGCTTTCGCGCATGTTCTGAGAAGAAATAACATAAAAACAATCCTCAGGACCAAAGAAAGTTAAGGGTTTCTGATCAGCTAAAGACCATACTGCTAGCTTAACCTTTGGGGTACCAAGCTTTTTAAGAAACGCGTATCACCAAGGGGGGACAAATTGTACCCCACTTTATACCATACGTTTTTAGCATTTTTTTTAATGCTGAACAAAAATATCTACTACAAATAAACAAACAGCAATAGGCTACACAAAAGTTATTCAAAATATTTTTTATTATAAAGAAATATTGCTAACAGAATATATATAATCAATTTCAGTTGCTATTTGTATTGCAGCTGTTGTTTTTTGTTGACCATGATTTTTGCAGAAAAAATTCTTGCAATTAACAATAACTACGGCACTTCTTATCTTATGTGAGCGGGGTACAAAATGTACCCTAACAAACAAAATTGATTATATTTTCAAAATATGAAGTGCACCGATTATGACGCTATAGGTTACTTAAAGCATTGCTAGAGGCAATGGTAGAACGATAATAAATTTAAAAATATAATCTTTAAAATACACGTAATTTTGTACGTCTGGGGTACAAAATTTACCACCTTGGTAGGCCAAAGGTTGAAATCAGCCGGTATCTACAACATCCCCTGCTCCTGTGACACAAACTATATTGGGCAAACTGGGCGTTCCATCGAGTTGAGACTCCGAAAGCTTATAGGTGACTGCAAACATAAGCGCATCACAAAATCGGCGGTAGCGGAACACGCCTGCTAAACTGGCCACAAAATGGATTTTGAAAATGCTCGAGTGCTTGCTAATATTCCGCATTGCTGTCCAAGAATCATATGAGAAGTAATCGGGATTGAGAAACAACCCAATAACATCAACAGAGAGGATGGGTTCTAAAGATTCGGAAACAATACCGACCCCACGGTCATGCCCTCCTGCACCTGTTCCCTCCTAACGACGACGGCCAACTAGAACTACAACGTTCTGCTCGATTGATTCAAAAGGGTTTAAATACCTCCGTATCCCGGATTTGAATTCAGTATTACGAGGACTCTGAAGATGCAAGCTGGAATGTCTTGCGAAACGTTAGTTTGTTTAGCTTCACAAACTACTTCTTCTTTAAGAGCCGTTAACAGTCCACTCCTAGACATAGGCCTCTCCATGCTCTTCCACGCTATTCTATTTTGCGCCAGTTGGTGTCATTTACTTCCAGCTTTTTCTTTCACGTCGTCTATCCAACGCTTTTTTGGTCTGCCAACGCTGCGTCTATTTAGTCTTGGTCGCCATAGGATCACTCGTTTTGTCCATCTGTTTTCATCCTGCCGGGCGATATGTCCTGTCCATCAGCACTTTGAGTTTGCGGTGGCCGTTATCACATCTATCACCCCCATTCCTTTTCTAATTTCTTTGTTGGTTATGCGGTCTCTGTGGCTTATTCCCAACATACTTCTCTTAATAGCTCTCTGAGTTACTTTAAGTGAATTGGCAGATTTGACAGTTGTCCATGTCGTACGTCATTACCGGAATTATGCAGGTCTCAAAAACTTTTCTTTTCAAGTTGATTGGGATGTCGCGATTCTTTAGTACTGACCCCAATTTGCCTGTCGCTGTCCATGTCATGTGGATCCTTCCGTTAACCTCGGCACTTTAATTTTCCTTGCAGAGATTTATTAAATCTCCCAAGTAAACATATTCTGTGACATTTTCGATCACAGTTCCGTTCAAAACGACATTGGTTGTTTCGGGGGATAGGATCTTTGTTTTTTTCAGATTCATTGAAAGTCCGATTGCCTTCGATGCTGTCTGGAGTTCATTCAGCATACCCCGTAGTTCTTCTATATCATTGCTGATGAGCACAATATCATCCGCGAAGCGGAGGTGGTTCAAGTATCTACCATCGATGATTAAGTCTTTGTTTTGCCATTCTAGTTTCTTGAACACTTGTTCCAACAGTGACCAATAATCCTGCCTTTGCTGAGTGTGACGTCCAATCGATGACGCGGTCCAAAACGAAAATTAATCATAGTGTTACCGTTGCGCAGTTAAGTTTCCATCAACTATCACAGGATCAATTAAACGATCTCCCAATATGCACTTTGAGCATTTATTAAAATTTTAATATTCAGTAGTATTTATATTTTGTTTCATTTGTTTCTAAAGTAAGCTTAACGTTCATTGGTTTACATGCTTACTTAGTCTATAATGAAAATACTTAATATTTTTACTATTTTTTTTCAGGTATAACTTGTGATACATGGTTGAAAAGAGTAATACAGTTACATAACCATGTAAAAATTCAATATGGCGTCCATTTAATATTAAAAACCAATATCTCAGAAAACGCTAACTTGAATTTTATTTTGACATCATTTGTAAGTGTACCTAATCAAATCAAAATAACTTTAACATGAAACATTTTTTCGTATCTTTTATAATTACAGAGATATTTGATTATAAAGACCATAGCGATTTTAAATTTTTTGGGAATATTTTAAACTGTTCGGAATTTTAAATTTTCTCAGCGGAATCTGAAACAGCACTAAAAACTGCACAACTGTGCCCATTTAAACAGATCTCTATCTTTATAATAAGAGAAATACCTATGGTAGCCTACTCAATCTGGGACACACTGTATATAAATTCCTGTGCATTTATTATACACTGTGTGTATACCTAAACTACCGTCTACGTTCAACCTAATGTATAAAAATCTACATAAAACAGTTCGGTTCTTGCAAATAATCCGCACATTAAAAAACAACTAAGATTTCTAATCAAGTTTGGCCGCTCTACTTATACAGTAAGAAGGAAACGTTATATCTTATTTGTTTATGGGAACCATTAATTCCCCACGGAGGTTTCTCCACGAGATAGAGTGAATACTTTCCAGTTGTGTATGTATTTGCTCCTAAATTATATAACCATTAGGAATGATTAACTGCTTCCAAATGACAATAATTTACATTTCTTATGATGGTGTCAGTGCAATTATCTAACCCTAGAAATTTCTATTTTGGTTTATTTTGTAGACGTTGTCCTCGTAATTGGGAGAAAATGCATTTAAGTAATTAGTAAACGTAAAATAAGACTTACCATGAACAGCCGTGACATCTGGAAGGTTATGGGAAAGTTTGTTGGACCTCTGTAGCGTTCGTTCAAAATCAGATACTGCCTCTTCTAGGCCGTCTTGTAACAAATGCGATTGCTTTAAAGTAAGTTTTCGCGTTAAAGATGAGGGCTCTTCTTCTATAGACTGTAATCAATTAGATTGTGTAAGCTTTACAAACAAGAAAAAAAATTGGAGGCTGTAAAATCGATATACATATTTTTTCTCAATCAATTACAATAGTCGAACGGGGGTTGTCGTTGATAGATTTTAATGGTACAAGGCATTTAAAAAAAACCTATTTCTTTCTAAAGATATATTTTGTTAAGGAATAACTTGAAAATCAGCCACATATGGAAATACAAACCCTTAAATTTAGGGTGAGATACAATTTTTCACAAACAAGCAAACGCAAAATAATGCATTTCAAATAACTGGGTTTGCAAAAGATATGTTTTGCAGATAAATATTATTTTCCGACCTTGTACTGCAAATATACACACACAATTTAAAAACTGAGGAAACTTAACTATCAAATATTTTTAGCCATTCACTGTCCATGTTCAATAGATGTTTAATACCAATATAATAAAACCATTGCATAGAGAAATGTAGTTAAAAAAATTATTCGAAAAGTATGCAATGTAAATTAAGTTAAGAAACCCTGTCATATTATTATGAATTTACGAAGCAGAGCTTCTACTAATGCTGATCTTGATGGGTTTTCTCTTAAATACGGGATTTGCTATCATTTGCTACAAGCAATTGAATGCAGGTCTGGGAATTGTGTTGGCGAATCTATCCTATCGATCTTATTGATTATGATTGAAGCAGTTAGAACGTATTATCCGCTTTGGAATTTAAATTTTTCTTCGTGAAAAACGTCGGACCACTAGGTATAGTTCTTACGATGGGCATTTTTCAGTTTCGGATTAGCGCTTTATTTTCACAGCACAAACTGAACGCATTTCGGTCTTTGTTAGTTGCTTGCAGATTCATATTTCCGACAAAGACGTATGTCGTAGTGACATCTGCGAACGAAACAAGACCAACAGTATACGTGTGACGTATTCTGTCGGCTGACACGTTTAGTAGGAAGAAACAGAGATACTTGAAGAATGTCGCGCAGATGCAGCTAAACGTCACTACTTAAATCTGTTTCCAGCAGTATTTAAAATGTTTTAGAGGTTGAATGGTTGATGGTGAATTTGTATTATCTATATATTTTTTTAAAAAAGCCGTTCGCAATGACACTATACTAGCTTTTTCACATAGTGCTCTACGGTTGCAATCTTTCTTGAATTTAAAACCAATACATTGTAAGAGTTGCAGCCGACAGAATACGTCACACGTACAGTGTTGGTCTTGTTTCGTTCGCAGATGTCACTACGACATACGTCTTTGTCGGAAATATGAATCTGCAAGCAACTAACAAAGACAGAAATGCGTTCAGTTTATGCTGTGCAAATAAAGCGCTAATCCGAAACTGAAAAATACTGACCGTAAGAACTATAAAACCTTATCTTGCAGTACTTGGGGGTATTTTGGGGCGTTCCTTATCCCGGAGATCCCATACCATAACAATTAATTATACACATGCATATCCGAATCAAAATGTTCACTTCGAACAATTAAACATCTAACCGCTATTATTATATCGGTTGTATGTCTGCTCAAGCGGTTGGTTTGGCTACATGTTGTCTCTGGGATGGTAAATGCCACAATATATAGTCAAGTTGCTCTTAGTTTGCGTGCACGTCATCAATTACTTGTTATTTTGTACTGATAGTGCCAATTCTAAAAAACTAAAAAAAAACAGTTTTTTTTTGTTAAATTACGGAGTAAAATCATGTTTTTTTCGTAAGGTCGTGTAACGTAGTTGTAACAGTTATGATTTTGATTTTTAATATTTCATAGTTTCTGTGTAAAATACGAAACTACATAAAAACTAGGGATTTTGTTTCCTTCACGTTCGAGCCCTGTTTTTTTTATGTTCGCATGTTGCTCTGAAAACGAATTCATGTTTTGCGTGTTATGTGACATACAGTTTAACAATTTTATTTGATTTTTCATTGTAACTTTCTTCATTTACTGTATAAAGAATTGTTCTTTTCATAACAACGCGTATACCTTCTGTATTAACTTAAGTGTTTCAAGTACTTGAGGGAAATATAACCTCGAAAAAGCTAGCAAGATTAAGTTTTCTGAGGGATTATGTAAAAATTCTGCAGTCCACGAATGGACTGCAGTGTGTATGTTTAGATGAAACATGGGGGTTTGAAAATTGGACAACATGCACATCTTGGCAAGATGCCAGTGTAAAATGCGTACGAAAAATTAAACCAGAAGGCAGAAGGTAAATTAATTATCACACGTTAAAAAATAATGTTCATTACTGCTTATAATTTTTTAAAGGTCTATAGTACTCCATGCTGAATGCAGTAAAGGCTTTATACCTGAAGCTTCTAAAATTTATTCCGGGGGGAAATGAATAAAGAAAATGTTTTTAATGGTTCCAGAATCAATTACTGACAAAATTAGATGAACCTACCATTATCATAATGGATAATGCAAGGATCGTTTTGGAAAAAGAAAATTTATTAAATTATATATTTTGATTCTAAAAATGAGTATGCAATCAAACAAACACTCAATGTGTTTGGTTGCATACTTTCATTTTTCACCGTGTAAACGTAGTAAGGTGTGACGTCACCAAATAACTGATGACGTCCACGCAGACTTGAGTTTATCTTGAACTACTGCAGGTTAACATGGTCACGCTACCTCATGGCAAAGAAAACTTTATTTTCCTTGTCTGCTGTATAGGGAGGATCATTATCGTCCTGGTTAAACCTTGAATTACGATCATACAATACGATGGGTTGGCCAGCGCAATCCCCAGACCCGAATCCATAAATTTGTAGTAGAGAATATCTTAAAGAGAACTCACAAAACCGGGAAAACTGATAAATCACATGCCAAAAAATGGACTGGCCAATTGAACATTAAAATTAGTTTAAATTTAAATAATATACTGTATAATGTTGGAAGTGTTTATTTTTGTTTAAATTTGAATAGTTTTTGTTGTAACTGTATTTCTTTATCAACTAAAATTTTTAAAATGGTGCAGACGCTTTTAACATACCTTTACCTGCAATAATTGGAAGTTTTCTATTTTTAACTGTTTTATGGTAATTATTAATTGTAGCGTACATGTCAAATAACTCGGTTGTTTGAACAAGTTCAAAAAGAATGTAAAGTTTGACATGTATGTCACATGTATTCACAAGGTTCGTTAAATATTAACAAGCACATTTTCATAATTTTGAAAACCATGCAAAATGTTGGTATGATCTTAGTCGCCAACGTAAGGATTTTAAATATCTTCTACAATAATTACCTTTTGATGAATTTGTTCCAAATTATATAAAGCAGGAGGTTCCAGGCCCAACAAAACTTCCATGGATTGTCTTTGCCGTCGCCGATCCCTGCGCCTTTTGATGGAACCCGTACGGTCAACTTGCTGCCCAATGGATTCACAATATCGGACAAAGTCCAAATCGATGTGATATCCATATGGGCAACAGTTGCAGTGCTGGTACCACGAAGTATATCCTTCAAAAATACAAAACACGTTAAATAATCTGCTTAAAAAGAGCAAAAGAATGGCCCTACCATGGCTTTCAATTTTGTACGGATTGGAAGATAGCTGTTGTTCATAGGCCATTTTTTAGAGTTCGCTTGCTCTTCAAATTCGCTGCCACTGAAATCAAAACATCATTTTACTAGAATGCAAGTGCAGTTTTCTAAAATTACAAAATAGCGATGCGAGTTCGCGAATACCAATTTAGAACGCAGAACAAAAGCAAATAATGTCGTGGAAGCCGGTGAAGTATTTTGTTTTCCAGTGAATCATGGTTTATAATTAAGTTGTTTCAGAGCATAAAACGCGATAAAACGAACAAATAGCTAAAACTAATTTCATGTAATTTGCTGCATAAACAGCTAAGTATATCGGAAAATAGTTTTAGATATTTATTTCTAAATCAAGATAAGGACAGAAAGGCTACCTCTCTTCCATCAACCACATGAAAGATATTCTTTCAATTTCACATAACGTATGTATCTATAAGGGATGTACTGATTTCGGGAAACAAATTGATTTCAAAATTTTAACTGAAATATCAAAGTCGAAAAGGTACATTTTTGAATGGTCCGATTTTGTAAATATTCATCAAGACAATCAGCTTTTGAAAGGGCTGAAAGAGCGCAATGATTCTTTTTAATTCCCGCTTTACTCAATAAAGTAAATGCAATTGACTGTAACCTTAGGTTATTTAATAGCCCTTAGGCATTAGAATTACAATGTGCACAAACAGTTTTGAAAATAAACCAATAATTGTAAAAATGGCTAGACAAAAAATATTGATAATTTTTTTGTAACCTGGTAGAAGTGTACAAGACTTATAAAACTTGTTTACGTATTAAAGAAGCCTTTTAAAATTTTTATTGAAAATTAAAAATGTAATGGCCAATTACTCAAAAACCAGTCATCATATAGGCTAGAAGTTTAATTCATTCATATTACCCTCCCCCCCCCCGAACCGCTTTCGCATTATTTCAGGAGGGTGCGAGCGTCCCCAAACTTAACTAAGCGAAATGCGGTCGCCCCAGCTGGGATTCGAACATCCCAACCGATCGACTACATTTCGCTGTGACCTCGAGTGGCAACGCGTTCCCACACTACTCCACCGAGGCCCCATTTCAGAGCTAGTCTATGAATTTTCGAATATGTTAGGCACCTATTACGTCATTGCAAAGCTATTTTTACGTACAGTTAGAATAGAATTTAGAAAAATAGAAAGATCCATGTAATGATCCGTTTGATATAACTTCCGGTTATATAAAAAATGTTAGGAACTCACTGTAAGCACATTCATATCCGCTTTAAGTTTGCATGTAACATTGCATTATCTAGTGTTGTAAAGTCAAAACTGAAGAAGATATCTACTTGTTCGTATTTTTCAAACGACGCTCTATAAAGATTATTTTCGAAAGTATGGGAAAGTTCAGGCGAAAACTTTCGCGCATTTTTTAGGGTTGCTTATGCCTTTAAAGCAAAATTGCACACAGCAATTGGACGTTGAAATATTCCTAGTCTCTCCAGCTTCCGAAATTGTTGATTGTTGTTTCATTTGTTAAAAATATTGATAACAAATTCTGTTGTATTTCAAAATTAGAACCATTAATGCCGTTTAGAATAAAACAAGATATTTTCAGTAGTAAAACAGACAAAAATTACATGTAAATTTAGATTTTTTTGTAATAAAGCCATACTATTAGTATTTTAAATTGAAAGATATTGACCATTAGCTTAGAAAATTTTAAAAATACATGCAGTTGCTTTTATTAATAAATTTATTTTCATTATTTAATAATACTATTTTGAAAATATCACAGCGCAGGGCAGCCTTTTAAGTTTATACAAACGACCACTAGGTGGCGCTATTGAGATGTGCCATTACAATTTTCGTAAAATTTGTCATTTGTTATTGTGGAAACAGTGGCAGTTTAGAAGCGTTTAAAAAAGCAATTTTGTGAAAGAAATGGAAATTTCACGTGAAGCTATTCGTTGGATGATTTTTTACGATTTTAGTAAAGGCCTTATTCAACAACAATGCATAGAATCGCTTCTTGCAACTTTTGGTAATGAAGCACCTTCAGAAAAGACTGTTTACAGTTGGTTTGCAGAATTTCATCGTGATCGTGCGTCAATGATAAATTTCGTGAAGGTCGACCAAAATCGGTTGCTATTCCAGAAAACATGATGTTGTACGCAACATGATTGAAGAAGATCGGCATGCGACTTACAGTGAAATAGAAGCATCCTTAGGCATATCGAAGACTGTAGTACATTCGATTTTGCATGAACATTTAGCTGTGAAAAAGATCTGTTCCCGATTGATTCCGCATAACTTGACCGGTCCTCAAAGAAAGTCTCATGTTACTTGGTGTAAGAAAATGCTCAAAAAATTCGATCGAGGAACTGCAAAATCCATATACAACATCATAACAGATGACGAAACTTGGATATATTCGTATTAACCGGAAACTAAGCAACAGTCCACCGTTTGGGTGTTCCAAGATTAACCGAATCCCATAAAAGTTGTTCGTTCACGAAGTACTTCCAAGACAATGATCGCTTGTTTCTTCGGTTGTACTGGACATGTCGCAACCATTCCTTTACAGGATCGAAGAACAGTTAACGCTGAATGGTATACAGCAATTTGTTTACCAGAGGTCATCGACGAAATCGGGAAAAATAACCGAAAACGTCGCATCATTCTTCATCATGACAATGCCAGCTCTCACACAGCACGTCAAACAACTGATTATTTGAAGGAGAAAAATCGAATTAATGTCTCATTGTCCATATTCACCTGATTTATCACCTAACGACTTCTTTGTGCTCCCAAATGTCAAACCAAAAATGCGTGGATAGCAATTTTCATCACCTCAAGAAGCTGTTGAAGCCTTAATTCAAAATCCATGTTTTTCAGATACCAACTTCAGAGTGAAATAAAAGTTTCGAGAATTGGTTTGAACGCATGCAGAAGTGTATAAATCTTAAAGGCGAATATTTTAAAAAGCTATAAAACAGTTTGTTCCAAACAAAATTTTTCTTTCCTAGTTTTTGTAAAAACTTAAAATGCTGCCTTGGTATATTAATTCTGCTGGCAACTGTGATAGAGAATATTAAATTTGGGGGAGGAATAGACCTGATACCTAATTTGCTCCTAAAAAATCTACCGGATAAATCCATATCGTACTTAACAGCAATATTCAATGCTAACCTGAGAATTGGATATTTCCCAATTGCTTGGAGACAAGCAGTGATCCTGATGTTCCCCAAGCCTGGTAAACCGCATGCTAATCCGGTTAACTATCGACCTATTAGCTTGCTATCTACGGTATCCAAACTCCTGGAACGAACAATACATTCACGTCTAAATAAATATCTGGAGACCAACAACATAATCCCACAGCTGCAATTTGGGTTCAAAAATTCTCACTCAACAAGCCATCAGATATTAAGGCTCACAGAAATAATAGGGTTATGAACTTAAAATGCACACGCTCATAGCTTTTGTGGACGTAGCACAGGCTTTTGACCGAGTCTGGACTAATGGTCTAATACACAAAATGATAACGATAAACACTCCACCGTATCTATTACTCATTATAAAATCATTTCTATCTGAAAGAACTTTCCAAGTAAGAGTTAACTCGTTTACTTCCACGACCCGTCAAATCAAGGCTGGTGTCCCTCAAGGATCAATTTTGGGTCCCACCTTGTTTAATATTTATATGTTCGACATTCCCACTACACCCAGTGCGAGTCTGGCCATGTACGCCGATGACACGGCGATCATCACTCAAGATCATGATATTAATAATGCAGCTAACAATCTCCAAGAATTTACTGACCAACTAAATCTGTGGTTTAATAAATGGTGCATCAACATAAATGCAGATAAATGCGAAACCAAAATCTTTACGCTCCGCCGACCCCCAGATCCCCCAAACACAGTTATCAACAATACTCCGATCCACTGGAATCCAAAAGATAATGCGGTACGGTACCTTGGTATATATTTAGACCGAAGACTAAGCTGGAGCTTTCATATAAATAAAAAATTATCCGAAGCATACGCAAGACTAGGTATGTTATATCCAGTAATAAACAGAAAATCGTCCCTCAGAATTAAATATGGAACCCTAATCTACACGTCCATATTAAGACCTATTTTCACTTATGGATGTAGTGTTTGGAGTGCAACATCAAAAACCAATCTGAATAAACTTCAAGTCCTGCAGAATAAAGTATTACGTATTATAACCAAAGCAGAATGGTATATTAGAAATAGGCAGATCCACAGAGAGACAGACATTCCTACAGTGCAGCAGTTCATTACAAAAACCGCCAAAAAATTTTATGACAGTATTAATCTGTGCGATGGCGCATCATATTACAACTTAGGTCAAAGATCACTGCACACTAGACTAAAAAGAAAACTACCAATAGACCTTCTGAACAGTGATAGTGAGTAAATTAACATTCAAACCCAAAATACTCAAAGTGATTCAATTATACGTGTGTGGTGTATACTCATATCTAAACAATAAGTTCCAAACACTGAACTAGCGATTAGTGATTTACATGTCCAAAACTTATTAATTAACACTGCCATGAATAGCAGTCTCTGCTGAACTGGCATAATTGTACTTAAAAAAAAAAAATTCGGGAGTTCGTGAAGCAGCATATTCTTCATCAAATTCGGTTTACACATTTTCAAAATTTTGTCCTTGCGGGAGAAGTTACATCAGAAGACAAAAATGTTGAAAGTATCATTTCAAGGTTCTCTAAATGTTTCTCATTTCTGGAATTAATAATTTTAAAAGGGTATTATAACAGTCATCTGGGATTTATCCATATCGGCTTCAATTAGCGTCAGACATTAAATTACAAGTTAGATAAAGCTTTATAACTAACATTATTGTATGCACGAGGGCATTAATCTATAGTAACGGTTCGAGCTGCGAACCCACGCAAAACAGCGACTTCTAGAATATTTGCCATAAAAACTTGTTGTGCCTTATTTAGCCAATCGAATCCTCAGCCAGTAACATATGAAAAACAGAATTATAAAACGCTCGGTAAAAATCTATTTTAAACTGGGGGGCGTACATGCAATAAAGGGTTCAGAAGAGACAGCCGGTTCTAGTTTTTCTAAGGGGGGAAGACATTAATCATTTATTTTTTACTAAGGAACGTGCCGTGTTGAACAATTCAACAAACACCTATGCTGAGATACAACAATTTCGATTAATATTCAATTAGCACAATGTTGCTCGTGGTCCTGGTAGGTGTTACATGTAGGTGAATTGAGCAAAGAAACCAAACACATACTTATTCAAATCTATTTTCAATAAGAAAACATGCAATGGTTCTACAAAATGTATAAATATATTGTTTTTAAACGTACTTACGAAAAAAAGTATAACAATAGATTCAATCCCCCCATATATCAGTTTTATTATGTTTTTGGAGAATTTATTTCTAGTCCTGAGGCTTATAACCTAAGCCACTTGCAAAAAGAAAAGATTGTATTTGCTAATTAAAATTTAACACACGCTTAAATTGTTTTAAGGCGCGTTTAAACAGCAAGATTAGGTCATAGCTCGTATGTCCAAAAATAAAAATATTTGACTTAGTTATCACAATTCGCGTAATAATGCGAAGGCCAAACAGAAAAAACGTGTAAACTTAAGAAAGTGAAATTTTTTACAGCGTCCTTGTAGGAACGGATGATATCAGTTTCCTGCTCGTCTTCCTGTTTACTAGTTGTTAGAAATCAAATCAACTAAAATCAATTAAATTTGATTATGTCAAAGTTACAGAGGAAAAAAATCAAACAGATCAGTTTCTCTACCAAGATGATAAATTTTTTATTATTGAATGTTAATCATTATTTTGTAGGAATTTACTTTTTGTATATTTTATTACCAACATCAAAAATTAATAAACGATATCGATTTATAAAAATAAATAATTATATCCAGTTAATCAATACGTATTTCAGATAAACTCCAAATTGACAAATAATCGATTAATAGATGAGTCGATAGGATTATGTATATCAAATAAATAAAACGTTAGTTCGTTTACTTAAACTTCATAATTTTTCCAACTGGTAATGGTAACTCCGAGTGATCGGAACAAACGAGTAATCGATGTTTTTCGAACTGCAATCAATGAATCGATTAATTGCCGAATAACCAATTAATCGATTTTTTGGTACAGCTCCGGTTGATATGATTGTACTTCAAAGGCAATATATTATTCTTAAAAAACCTGAAGAAAACGTGTAGGTAACGATTTAAACATTTTCACGCTATAGGTAAAAGGAAAATATTGATTTTGACAAAAATTAGTGATTTTATTGCAAACGTCCTTTTTGGATCTTTAGGATCTAATTAAAGGTCGTTAATTAAAAAAAACGGTTGATGTAATTAACTTAAATCCTAAGATATTTAATATTCCCGAAGCAGTAGATAATTTGCGCTTATAAAAGATATAATAATGGTGAGACTGGTATAGTTTGGCCAGCAAGGTGGAAGGTCAGAACTCCAATATCCTTGCTTTCACACCCGGTTATCGCATGCCATTTTCATTATGCATGGTGCTGTGGTGAGTATCACGCATTAGTCAACCGCATGTTCCATTTGAACGCAGGTACGCAATTATTTAAAGCGACAGGGTAGGCCGCCAGTGAGGCATCGCATCGGGGATTTGAACTCCCGACCTTCCGCACCTGAGCCCAGTGCTCTAACCACTGGACCACAGTGGCGCTATACAAAACAATGTAATTGTAAAAATGGCCCACACCTCAGAAAATATTTTTCAAAATGGCTTCAAGGATTGTGGTTAAATTTTGTGGTGTTATTTATTAGCAAAGCTGGTCTGTGAAGCCCTATAAAATTTTTTGAAAATGTTTGGTATAATGCCTGGATATTCAAAAAGCAATATTCCAGTCGGTATAAACTTTACTATTTAACCCGTAACTATTAAAAATTTACATTTTTGAAACAACGCGTAAAAGTTTATGACAATATTTCTGAAAACAGCTTTAAGGCTATTATTTCCATTTTTAACATTATGGAAGTATGCAGGCCTGGGAAGTTATTTTTAGCAATCGACATAATTCGTCTCTAAGACCTATGAATTTATCAAAATATACGGTTCGTTGTAAAAAAAAGGCTCTCTTTGTACGAAATTCAAAAAGTAACGGTGTATTAGGAATTTAACGATTCGATACTGTTTTTTTGCCTAACCGAGAATTACGAAAGTGTTATATAGGGTTGCTTATTAGGGCGTCAAAGTCCAATATGGGCATTATAAAAATGATTTGGAAGTTTTCCTTATTTTAAAGTGATGTAGTGCCAAAATACGCACATTATAAAAATATTTTTAGATATACAGGGTGACTCCCTGAAGGGGAGAATCATCCAGGAATTATTTTTAAATAGAGCACCCTGTATATTTTTATATTTTTGCATTTAGCTTAAAATTATCTTTCCGGTGACATCCTGTTTTTTTTTATTTTGTACAAGGGGTTGCCGGCCGTTCCGTTTTAAGCGGAAATGATATCAACTTTTTTATTATAAATGGAATACTCTTGTATATCTTTTTCTTGCGAGTTCAGTGATATAAAATTGTATGCCTTTATTTTTAATAATTTAAATAAGATACTGAACAATCTTTCGTAATTGTTACCTAGCAACTCATGAAAACAAAAGAATGTGCGTAGTTTCGTAAAGTTGTAGAATTTTGCTCAGTTTGTATTGTGTTGTTCGATTGACAGGTCAAAAGTATCTAGAACTTTTAGAAAATTAAATGTTCGTGATCTTAAAGAAGAAGGGGAATTACCTATTAATATTTAATTTCGCCAGGACGGAGCACCTCCCCATTACACTCTAAATGTTCGGCATTTCTTAAACCATTTGCTGCCGAATAGATTCATAGAGCACAAGAATTTTATTGAATGGTCCGCTCGTTCTCCGGATCTAAATCAATTGAATTTATATCTTTGGAAACATTTAAAATCTAGAATTTATACCAAACGACCAAATTATTTTAAAGAATTGGGAGACAAAATTGTTGGTGAAATCAGAAGAATTTTGATTTTCATTGTTTGATTTGTTGCCATGTGTTGTTACGTAATAAAACAAATTACGACGCATTAATGTTGAGCGTTTTGTCCAATATCTCTAGAAAAAATAATATTAATAAAGGCGCCAAACCTTATATCACCCAACTCGCTAAAAAAATTCTATCGATATACCAAAATATATACAGGGTATTCTATTTAAAATAAAAAATTTGATATTATTTCCGGCTCAACCTTTAAACCGCCAATACGTTCGTAGTATGCGCCATATATCGGAACCTTCATGTAGAACAATCTGTCCAAATCGCAGTTGCCGTAGTAGTCCCGTACTTTTTCCCAACCCTGTGTATGGTGTTTTTTACACCAGTGCAAATTGAATTTATTTCAAAGAGTATTTTCGCAATTGTTTCAGATGAAACACTATGTATATGTATTATTATATTTTTGATATGGCACGTTAATTCTCCACAATTTTTATGAATATTGTTCTATACGTATCGATATTTTCAGAGATATTTTAACTTTTTTCAGTATAAACCGTTGAATTATTAGAATTTTTATTCCTATATAATCTAGTAGCCATATTGATTTTGACATAAAGCGAGTGGGGATTGGAATTGGAAAGGGCAACTCCTAACTTTTTCAAAAACTAATGTTCACTGACCTGTCGACCTTCACCCAAAGTGCTAGCCCAAGCTGACATAATACTCATCGTTATGCACTAAAAACCCCAAGAATTGTAAGTTATTGAACAACGAAAATGGACTGTACATGTTTGGGGGGAGGGGGTATTGTAGGCGATTTTGTGATTGGATCTAATTTTTCAATAGACATCTGAATGGTGCACAATATTTGTATTTCTTGCAAAATAATCTACCTCTACTCCAGCAAATTGTCCCTCCAAATCTAATGGAAAATATGTGGATCCAGCACGACGGTGCTCCAGCACATTTCGCACTAGTGACTCAACAGTTCTTAAATCAAGAATTCGGGAACAGGTGTATAGGTTGCGGCGGGCCTATTAATTGGCCACCTGGATCGCCAGACTTAACGAAAATAGGACATATAAAACATACTGTGTACCACATCCCTGCAACTATTGTACACGATAGTAGGCAGAGCATAATAGATGATTTTGGTACAATTTCCGTTGAGTTGTTGAGAGCAGTAAATCATTTTTGAAAAGATTAAACAGGTGTGTTGAACAGAACGGAGGTCACAGTGAACATTTGTTATAAATAAATAAATACTTGAATTAAAAATACAATCGTTTTTCTATGTTATTAATAATAAATGTTGTCATTTTGTGTCAAAATCATAGCTGTGAATATTACAATTTACTTTCGGCGTAGACCGCGTCGTCATTTGGGAACTACACCCAGTATTATCAGGTAAGAGGTCCGACCTGTAACTTGTCTGCCTTTACAGGGCCTAAACAGTGCCGTGTGCTTAGATTATTTAAACCTTGGGGCGGACAAAGATTTGATCTGTGTTGCTGTGAAACAGCTAACAATCATAAGCCGATCAAGTATTATTGTACACAAAATACATTAAGATCAAATCCTTGTCCGCCCCAAGGTTTAACTGTAGGCAGGCAGGGCCTACGAACAAATATTGCTCAAACTTCTAGAGCAAATGCTTGTAAAGGCAGACAAGTTACAGGTCGGCCTTACCTAATAATGCTGGGTGTAGTTCCCAAATGACGACGTGGTCTAAGCCGAAAATAAGTTGTAATATAGACAGTTTGAGAAACCGCGAAAGCCTAAAAGAATATAAAATCATAGCTACTAAATATTATTCTCATAATCGACTATCTTAAAACCAAATAATGAAACAAGCGCCTCTCGGACAATCAGTAGGTAATATTTTTCTAGAACAATCAACCAACTCGTTTATATATTATTTATCAGTCTTACTTTATATAAAACTTTATGTTGGCAATTTTAAAAAACAAAACGAGAATGTTGATAAGCCAAAAATATTTGACCCTAAAACTTAAGTAATAGTAATCTTATCCGTTCTTATTTTAGCTCATATTTTTAAAAGCGAAATCAGGAAGTCGTTTTTCAACCAAAAAAAGCGATGCTTGTAGGAGTGTTTCCACGGATTATTTTTAAATCCTTTTGAAATTGCGAAATGATGATCTAGCTTTAGCTTCCTATGCAAAAGCACATGCAGACCAACAAGACGTGAAAAACTCTGGTTACACAGGCTTAAGTATTATTTTCAGCTCGGAGATAACTGAAGTAATAAATTTAATATTTAGAAAGCGAAATGAAACTATGCTGAAGCCGCTGAAAATTCTAGTTTCGGAATACACAGCCTCTCGAATTAGCAAAACAATAAAAAAAAGTATTACTAACTAGGATATTTTCGTCCTCACATTGGCACGTTAATTAAAAGCAGCTATTTAGTTTTGGTCTTTACAAATTAAAATAGGAAAACAAGACCTGTGAATAACTTCATTCATTAAATTTAAAAATAGCCGTAGGTAAATGACTTACAACTGTGGACAAAAAACAGAAAAAGAGACAACACCTCTGCTCATCATTAGTTTACAACCCACGTTGAAGTTGTCGCAAAATAAACACAGGAATCTCTTAGTACACAAAATCTACAGATAAGTATTATCGCTGCTGATAACATTTTGGCAACAATTTGATGCTGCTGATAAAAACATACAATGGCGTGTTAAAAAATTCAGGCAGGAAATTTTTTATGAGCAAGGTCTTTCTGCATTTAAAAAACATTGCGTGGTCCGTTCGAGCAAACACAACCTACCTAAACAATGTCTTAACTCAACATTAATTACACGATACTATTGGCTTTAGGCGAAATATTTACTTATATGGGCTGCTCTACTCCGCTTTTCGCGTAATTTTCTTTAGAGGACAACCGAAACCTCCATTCGAATGATAAAATGCCTACATACAGTCGTCTTGTCTACTAAAAAGCATATATCGTTACGTAATGGTTGGTTAATGGTAATTAGGGAGCGCCGGGCAATTAACACCATAAATATTGCCAGCAGCACTGGTGTCACGTCAAACGAAAAGTTTGCAAACAATCGGCAAATAACCAGGACGATTAAAAATAACGCGGTTAATTTAAGAAAATTATCTTGACGTCCAACTATTTAGGATTGCTAGGACAACATTTTAATCCATGTGTGGGACTGAAATTTTTGGAACATTTGGTTCTACCTGCATTTTTATGATTCATATATATGTAGGCGAAATTACATGTCGAAGCACAATCAAAGTAACGCAAAATTTCAGTCTTAATCTTAGTATTTAACAACATTTAAAAAATATGCCAGAGCAAGCGAAGCAAAATAACCCAAAATCTAATTTGATTGTTCAGTTTTCCGAATTTAGTAAATTGTTGTTCCATGACTTTTGAAGAACGAGGCTTTTCCAACGTGATTTTTATATTAGTTTTATTATAGAATGTATATAAACAAAATAAATGTCTCTTCATAGTTTATTTTATTAAAGTCGTAGCATATTGTTGTGCTATAGCAAACTAACAATATCTTCGTATATAGTAAGAGAATTGGAAAAAAATCTATATCAAGTTTTACTTAATACGTGTACGTATTGCACATATCGCATGGTATATACATTTGAATTTAAAACTTGATGTTTATAATTAGTTATGTTAGCCATTACATATTGTGCTATAACACACTAACACTATTATGCATACGACGAGACATATTTTAGTTCTACTCAATGTGTGTATGTATTACACATATCGCATGGTACAGATTTGAATTTAAAAGCTGAAGTTCATAATTAATGTTATTAGTTATGTTAGCAGTTAGATATTGTGCTATAGGAAACTTAACAATATCGTGCATACGATAATATTTGGAAAACATTCTATTTAGTTCTACTCAATATGTGTGTATATATTGCACATATCACATAGTACATATTTGAATTTAAAAACTGAAGTTCATAATTAATTTTATTATAGCTATGCTAACCGTTACATGTTGTGCTATAGCACATGAACAGTATCGTGCGTACGATATTTGGAAAAAATTCTATGTAGTTTCACTTAATATGTGTATGTATTGCAAATATCGCATGATACACATTTGCTTTAAAAATTGATGTTCCTAATTAATTTTATTAGTTATGGTAGCCGTTAGATATTGTGCTATAGCAAACTAACAATATCGTGCATACGATAAAACATATTTGAAAAAATTCTACATATTTTAGTTCTACTCAATATGTGTGTATATATTGCACATATCGCATGGTACACATTTAAATTTAAAAACTGAAGTTGTTCATAATCAATTTTATTATACTATAGACTTATACCGCCAACTAACAATATCGTGCATACTATATATGCATATGTGGAAAAAATTCTACATATTTTAGTTCTACTCAACACGTGTGTATATATTGCACACGTCGCATGGTACACATTTGAATTTAAAAACTGAAGTTGTTCATAATTAATTTTATTATAGCTATAGAGCCAACTAAAAATATCGTGCATACCATAAGACATATGTATTTGGAAAAAATTCTACATATTTTAGTTTTACTCAGTATGTGTATGTATTGCACATATCCCTTGGTAAACATTTAAATTTCAAAACTGAAATTGTTCAGAATTAATTTTATTATAGCTATAGACCCAACTAACAACATCGTGCATACCACAAGACATATTTGGAAAACATTCTACATATTTTAGTTTTACTCAGTATGTGTATGTATTGCACATATCCCTTGGTA
>JABXWE010011958.1:0-19333 GCA_014611495.1 Limonius californicus | reverse complement strand
TGCTAGGGTCGTTGCAGGTAGGCGATCAAGAACGCATTCAGGAAAATTTGTGAATGGATAAATATATATATATATATATATATATATATATATTATACAACCAGAAATGCTTAAAATTTTATTTTTAACCACTTGCAGGCGATAAACCAACTGATGGAGAAATGTAATGAATGTAGGTAACCAACCTATACACATATTGTGGATAGACTTTCGAAAAGCCTTCGACACGATAGACTACGATTATATGCTCAATGCATTACTCCAACAAAAAGTTAAGCACAAATTCTTAAGAATAATCTACAACATCTACAATGGTAGTAGTGCAAAAATAAAACTTGTAAAACCAGGCCACAGCTTCGAGATACAAAGAGGGGTCAAACAAGGTGATCCGTTATCCCCAAACTTGTTCATTAGTGCACTAGAACAAATTTTTCACAAACTACAGTGGTAGAACATGGGCCTGCTCATTCAAGGCAAGAGAATAACAAACCTAAGATTTGCTGACAATGTGGTGCTTCTCGCAGAAACTAGAAAAGACTTGGAAACAATGATACGGGATATCAACAAGAGTTTAGAATCGGGCCTAGCAATAAACTTTGAAAAAACGTATCCTATAACAAACAGAAATGCCACAAATGTAAGACTCATAAACTATATAAATAAAGTAATATACTTAGGCCAGATTATGACATTTACCAAGAAAATGGAAAAGGAAATTGATAGAATAATCAAAGCAGGCTGGAGAGCTTACTGGTCACTAAAACATATCTTTAAAAATAACATCCCAATGTATTTAAAAAGGAAGATGTTTAACAGTTGCGTAATACCTTGTGTAACATATGGTGCCCAAACGTGGTCCTTCAATAAAAATCTTCAACAAAAACTTAGAGCAATGCAAACAAAAATGGAAAGATCCATGCTCAATATTAAACAAATAGACAGAGTTCCGGTAACAAAAATTAGGAGAAGAACACATACAGAAGACGCGGTTGCAAAATGTAGAAGTTTAAAATGGAATTGGTCGGGCCACATATCAAGAATGACAGATGAAAGATGGACAATACTGTTAACAGATTGGAAGCCCTCCGGTAATCGAAACCAGGGAAGACCCTCAATCAGATGGGTAGACGAAATTCTAATACATGGAGGTTCGGACTGGAAACAAACTACAGAAAACAGAAAAATCTGGAAGACAATGGGGGAGGCCTCTGCCAACAACTGGAATGGATAGGCTTAATATATATACATTTGACACGCTTTTCTAATATTATTAAACGCAAATCTACATTTTATTTTATTTGTTTAATTTACTCAGACTCGATGTCACTAAATTCTGAGGTATCAGAAGACGAATCAGCTCCTAAATTAATTATTAAAGGTTTGATTTCATATTTTGGAGCATGTTTCTATTCAACCTTAACGATGTGTTCCACGCAATTTTTCCAATATTTATTAATGTCACAAGCAGCATCTCTGATAAAACCCAGAACATTGTCGCTTAATCTAGGAAGTATTTCTTTTTCTGACGTTTGTTTTCAAAGTGCTCCACATCATTTCCAACGGATTAAATTCACAAAAGTATGGAGGTAATCTCAAAACATTATGGCCGCCCGAGTTCGGATTTAAGTTTTCACAAATGTTTAAAATTATTTGCTGCGCTTCAACGGGAAGATGCTGGCGTGTTTCACATAAATTTATATCTTCATTTTCCCTACTACTATTTACAACATCTATGTCTTCGTCGGTATCACGCTTACAATTTCCATAATTTAATTATTATCGTCGCTTTCGAAAGGTCTCCAGAAAGCCGTGATGTAAGTGCGACTGGTCAAAATTACGACTGAATTTCTCCAGAACAATATCCAAATTAGCATACTTTCGAAAACAAATGATTCATTTGGCAAAACAAATTTAATATGATTACCTACACCGTTAGTGGACAACAGCTTTCATTATAACATGTCACTGAACAAAAACACAGTCGAATCCCACAAAATAGATTTAATGTTGTTACAGGTATGAATAGGTAACGTTATCGTTTCGAACCCACTGGGGTTCATCCCCAGGAAACTCAACATATTACGGCAACGCCGAAATTAAATATTCCACAGAAAATTAAACCATGATACTAAATGTTATTTTAAATCTAAGCTTTAAAAACCCAAACATTTGAGCCGTATTATAATGGAACAATCAAAAAGGAAAACTGTATTCCTGTTTGATTGTTGTTTTTAAATTTTAAATTTAAAATAACATTTAGTACCATGGTCCTACTTTATCTTTATAAGGAGCCGAAATTCTGAAGACCAATACGAACCAATATTACTATGTTATTTGAAATTTTGGACTAAAGCTACATTTTGCAAATATGAAAAACACCGTGGATCATGAGATACGATAAGTAAATAACAAAAAACAAACATTTCATGGTAACACTAACTGTAGAGGAACACTTGTGAAAAGTTGAGTTGAAGTTGTTTCCGGTAAAATCAATTGCGATACAAAATTGAATTACTTGCCAAACACCGCAAAATTTAATCACAAATAATTTTATCTTGATATCAGGTTTCGTTTACACCTAGCCGTTTCAGCTAATAAATCCTAAAATTAATATTTTAACCAATAATTGTTAAGTCGCATGATTTTAAACACCGGAAAGGCTTACATAATGTTAATCATTTTCTAGTTCTTTCCTTATTCAACCAACTTTGTATTTGCTATAATTTTCAATATACGTGTAATTAAAAGAAAAAACAGACTTGCCCTGTATAATTAGGTACTGCCTTATTCTAGACATCTGAAATTATTTTTATTTAATTTTAAGACCAAAACTATGAGCGAATTACACAACAAGGAAATTAATTAATTAGCTATAAAAGTTTTCGTTGTAGAAAACGTATTTAATACTTTTCTGAGATGAGGGAACTTAACACGATAACGAACATTGCGCGTTACTTAACTAACCAAATAGAAAACAAAATTTTAATTACATTTTAGGGCGCCATTGAATCTAATGACGTCTTATTTTTTATGTTATAAGATCACACGTTGTAGCTTTTAGTGTATAAAATTAATGTTATGAGAGCCTATTTTTATTCAATATTTATTAAGCAATATCGACGTCAAACTTTTTGATGATATACTAGCATTAAATCGAGCGACCCTAATAGTTTTCCGTAAAAATGTCTCTCCGTAAACGAAACGTAAACGTAAATGAAATATCGAAAGTGGCTGTTGCACCTGCGTTTTTCATTATTTATCAGGGTAACATTTCGGGAGGGTACTACATACATAGCGTTACATAATGTAAAGTAAATATCAATTTCCTAGGACTTTCAGTTTCACCGAAAACGAGCATAATTTTATTATAGTTTTTAGTTACTGTAACTCAAAAAATATAATAATATAATTCATTGATACTGATCTCTATGTGTTAACTTTCAGATTATATTGTTTACAATTAGAAACGAACCACGCTATTGCCGGGTTAAATCAAATCCGAATCATTGTTGACATTTTTAGGAATATCATAATAAAATTCTAAATGGGTAAACTTTGCGTTGCTTAATGTACACTTCAAGCTTTTATCAATTTCAGTTGCCGGAACCGACATCGGCTTATTTATTTTGAACGAAACACGGGTTATACTTTTTTCATTTCTAGAATATATCTTAAATTTTGAGTTAGTTTGTGCCCATTAAGTGAGGATATTATTTATTCTAACAACATTTTCGTTGCTCACCTAGGAGGTCATAACTTTTTTTCTCTCATTCATTCATACTACAGTCCCCCCCCTCCCGGAACCGCTTTCGCATTACTTCAGGGAGGTGCGGGCGTCCCTTACACACTAAACATTCATGCAACATGCACCCTAAACTTAACTAAGCGAAATGCGGTCGCCCCAGTCGAATTTCGAACACCCCAGCCGATCGGCCACATTTCGCTGTGACCTCGAGTGGCAGCGCTGTATATATATAAGTACTTTGGATAGGGTTACCACGTATTATAAGAAACACTACAAATGTTGCACGAAAAACTTTTGCATTTGCTCCGAAAAAAATTGTAGTACCTTTAACATTTCTTAAAGTAGAACTACCAATTTTGGTCAGTTAAGTTAAGAGCGGTATATTTCAATATAAGTGCACTTATCCATTTTGAAGTTTTAAAGCTTATTTATGAAATTTTAACAACTTACTTTTGTGGGGAAATAATGAGACAGTTTGGGGGGGGAGCTGTGAGAAAGTAACTTGGCAGTAGGAAATTAACACACATCTGGATTCAAAAATCAGAATTTGGGCATACAGAGCTAGGTTACCGTTAAGCTATTACGGTACCCCGTATTGCTGATATTGCAAGCGTATACATAAACATATTTTTAATGTCACACTTGATTTAAATTTTAAATCTTTACGTGTTATAAAGATTCAAATAGAGAGTAGTTGATGCAGAAAAACATTGCATTTTCTTTGCTAGCAGTGAAACTAACAAACAACTGTTTTGTATTGTTCATGTTAATGTTTCATGTTCCAGTTAAAATGACACAGACGGTATTGTTTTCGTATATCAAATAAGAAAAGCCGGGTTCAAAAGTCAACAAAATATGTATAATTAAAGTGCATTTAAAATAAGAAAAAATATTTTAATAAACCATCAGTTAGATGTCCATGTATTCCATAAATATGATAAGATAATTGTATTGCCGGGTTTAACTTCTGGCTGGTTAGAGTAAAAACCGTCTCAAATAATAATTTGTAGGTTTTATTCCAAATCTGACATTAATTTAAAAAGTTACTTGGTGTTCGTATCCATTGTAGTCTTTGGCTAATTTTGAATAGTATATAGAACAGAAATTGGGTGGATAAATTTTCTTATTAGGGTTGGTTATAGAGAACGCTAATTCAGCAGCTGATGGCAATGACAAGTATTCATAGTAATCATTAGGCTTAGAATAATTATACATTTGCATATGCAAATGCATATTTTAGACATTTTTGGTAATAAATGCATATTTCAATTGTGTTGAGCATGAATGCATAATTTGCAGCATTTGTCTGTTTAAATTGCATATTTATACAATTTTTTGTTATCAAATACTGATTCACTTCGTCAAGCAGTGTGGGAATTTCCAGAAATTTTAAATAATCTTCTAAACTCATTCTGTATTTTGAAAAGGTAGGTACTTTCTTAGTTGTTAAGCTTCGAAAAACCAGAATACTTGGAAATGCTAAGAAGATTACCAGGGTTTGAATGGCCCTGTTGCATTAACGGGAAAACCTGTGAAAATTGAAAGTTTAACAATTCATCATTTGATCAACAATCAGTAGTCTACTAGTTCCAATAGTGTGTTGACATCTTCAAGATGCCGAAAAAAAAAGGTGTAAGTGCTATTTAAACCAGTTTGTGAGGGACTATAATGATTTCACAACAGGTTTTTTTTAATTTTAAATTTGTAATTTTGTGTTTTTTGATTAATTTTATTTAAATAATTTTGGATTTAAAAAGTTTTTGTGTATTTTAATAGAAAAATAAATATGTACTGATACAACGTTAATGTTTTTTTTTTCTAGTTAGTTGACTTTTTTGTGTGTTTAAGTGCATATTTTGAAGCTTTTTAGTGCATAATTATCCTAAGCCTTGTAATCATATATGGTTCCATTTCATATCCATTATTATTTATCTGATAGCGAGTAGATACTTCCCTACGGCCCCGGTAGGGAACAGATCTACTTCAGGGACCCTGCCCACGCGAGTTGTTGAGTCTCCCAAAATTCTATGCCACCCGGAGAACCATGTCCCACCCTTGATCCTGTCAACCCCATACTTTTCCCTCCTACATGCTCCTCCACACACCAAGACGCTTGGTAAGCGTGGTGTGAAATTTACCAGAAACCTCCAAATGTTGAAATGCGCGCCATGTTTAATGTTATTATTATTATTATCATCGTGATCCTCGTTTGTACCGCTTTCGCAGTGTCGAGGCGGTGTGAGGCAAGGCTAAGCTAGTTTGTGCTATGCACAACAGGGCCCGCCTCTGCGGGTTACCGTGTTGGTGCGTAACCATGCTTAACCTGCTGTTGTGTGTGAATGTTTTTGTTTGGGGTCTTGTTACTCCTCTAATGCGACCGTAATTCGAGGAATGCCATTAATTTGATCCCCAATGGCAAATGGAGACCGGTACCCAATACCGATGTATAATAATTAGCCAATGTAGGTAAATACATTTACTGGAATTAACGTTTCCTTGTTACACTTATCGCACAACCACCATCTGGTTACATTCTAGATTCTAAGTACCAACCAAGATGCATGGAAACCAAACTCCACCCCCTTTGTATGGTGTTGTCACTTCCTAATATTTACATTGTTGACCGGGGGACGCAAAAATGTTGACCGCTAGATGGCAGCAGGATCGCTAAGGTACTTCAAATTTGACAGCTACGTCAAACTTTATGACAATTCGATTGTGCAAAATACCGCTTAAAAGTAGAAAAACGAAGCAATGTCTAAATTAAGTTAAATTTCTTCATAACTTCTGTATTTGATTGTGTTATCTATCAAATAAATCTGTGTTGAACCGTCGTGTATCAACAAATTACTAAAATTCAATTATTTATATAATTGGGAGATAACTATTTTAAGTAGGTGATTCAAATTTTACGAGTTAGATGATTATCAAAGGATAATGAACAAGTACATAACATTTTCAGAAACTAATTAAATAATACACCCTAGTTAAGTTTATAATTTAAGTAGCTGAACTTAATATATAAAACTCGCTATAAATTGAATATATTTATTGATTAAAAGTTAAACTTCGGCTGCAGATTGACTTGTAATTATTTAAACCTGGCATTCACCTGTACAGACTAGGAAAACTGCAGAAAACCTAGTCAGGGTAAAGTATCTTGTAAGTTAACTTGCCAGTAAGATTGAAACACGCACAATGATGTAAAATTAACAGGATAATGCAAAGGAGAATGAAAGAGACCCACGGTATAATCTTGCAGGAGTGCCGGGCACTAGAATTGCTAGTGAATAAAAAGATGCGATCTGAGAGACACTGAAAAGTAGGTAAATATTACACTGAAAATTTTGATTATATTCAAGAAATTTCTTTACAGATCTATTAAACCTAGTTAACGTTACAGTGATGATACAAAATTTAACAATAAAGGTCTTCCACAGCAAACACTTAGAGTACTAAACCAGTTTGAACAATTTAGCATACTCTTGCCGTTTCGATTTTTCTGCAAGCCTTTTCCGAGACTCTTCTTTGCAACAGAATGCAACACTTATCATCAGAAAGTCAAAAATTACTTGTTTAATTACGTGTCTTATGATTTTCACATCCTGCATATGCTGCTAACTTTCCTGATGATGTGGCGACCGCTTCTGCGATTTCTAACAGTGCATTTCGTTTCAGATCTTTTTTAACAATATCTTGTATAATAATTTCAATATTTTCTTAATGTTGTTAAAAGAATGTTAGATGGAACTTTTAAAGAACTGCTTGACTTTCCTTGAATGAAGTCGGCATAATTCTCATCTACTATCCAGTACCCACGAGTGTACGAAAGCATTCAGGACAGAACAACATTTTTGTTTTATATCGCCGGACAATATAACCAGAAACATATACAAATGCTTCCTCATTGTCAGAAAATGGTAATTCTTTAATCACAGCATATATGTCACCATCTACAAGTTTTTTCAAGTATTCGTTTTTTAGAGAGCCTTCAGAGGTTTTAAGGATATCTTTGAATTTCACCAGAGATTCTAACATGTTACCACCTGTAATATTACTGCCCCCCGGTGGCTTTATTAAGGAATACAAGGACATCAGTTGAAAAGTCTGAGTTACTTGATAAGATTCGGGATGAGAATTATCACCACAAGGTGCTCTCATTAATCCAAAGAAGTGCTAAACGTATAATTAGTATGTATTTTAATGTTGCTACTACATAAGTATTTTTTTTAATCTATTTTCGAGCCGATTACACCAACAAAACTTAACGAGTAAATTTTGCGTAAGGTACAAATTCTGAATATTTATACTATTATTTCGCTGAGTAGCAGTTTGTATTTTAAGCCAGATTAATTAGTTTTCAAATTGCATAGATTCAATTTATTCTAAATATGAATATTATACAAACTTCAAGTGGATCTTGGTTTATACGAACTGTCATTAAATATTTATATCCTAATTCTGTAATTAAATATTTGAACTATTGTCTATTATAGCATGTATAGTAGCCAAGAGTCCTCCTGATATAGATTTACTTAGATAATAATTAATGTCAGCACACTGTTCCCATAAATTTAAGTATGTAATAAAATCGTGGAGTATCTAAAATGTTTGTTTTATTAACTAACTACAAAGAGGGTATGTCTTTTTAAAAGTTGTCGAACTTTGCATGTACGCTTCGACTACTATAGAGAAATCAGTGTTATTGCTGTATATATATGATGCCATTGTCGGTTTTTTATTTTTTAACATTTTCTGGAAAAGAATTGATTGAAAAATAAAAAATTCGAAACTCTATATTATTGTGAGTTTAAGTGAAGAGCATGTTGAGGATTATTTGAATTTAAAACATGACTCAGTGCATGATTCTACGACAAAACGATGGTGTTGCTGCACTGTCTTCTAATTTAGGTAGATCTTTGTATTTTGTGTAATAAAAAGCAAATATTGTTTTACGTAAAAATATATTTACTTACTTTTGGAACACTAAATAGGTTTTGGTTATTTCCGCATAATAAACATTGCTTTATTACAATATATTACTAATACAACAACTAAACTAAATATCTCAACTCGCTAATTAAGTTAATTCAGAAAATTAAATGATACTTTCAGTTGAATATTAACCATTAGACCGCAATAATTTAAGGCGCGAAAATTAAATTTGACGTTTTAAGGTACTCGAGCGACGCTGCTGCCATCTAGCGGCCAACATTTCGTTACGCCCATATCAAACTCAAGACAGTGACAACACCATACAAAGGGGGTGGAGTTTGGTTTCCATGCATCTTGGATTTACGTTTAAATTTAATTTTGTCATTATTTTGTTTATCACACAATGGATGTAATGATTTAGATTGTGACAGAATTGTATATTAAACACGCATTGCCCGTAGATATTTTGTTATTGCCCAATTTAAGTTATATATTCACAGTGAGTATATTTTTGTTTATGTGGATCGCATACAAGTAAGCAATTTAAATACTTACCTATGTATGCTTGCAATCAAGATTTCTAAATATTTCGTTTCTATCTGAATTGTACGAGACTGGAATATTAAACTCTTTAAATATGTAGGTAAGCATTCGATGAATACTATGACAATTTCTAGCTAAGAATTCTATGCAAAATAGATAGTTTAAGACATTTAAATTGTATGTGAAAAACAGAACATATGATAAATGTCATACAGATTTGTTATAGGTTATGTTTACGTTTTAAATGAAAATCATGTAAAATTCTTAGATCATACACATGTAAATGTAAGGTAAAATTGAAATAAGTACATAATGTAGATACACACCTATGTAACTTACTGGGTCTTATTTCCTTCAATGAAGAGTTAATATTTTTATATCCAAAAAACAAAACTATCAATTTTGAATCGAAAATGGCCGCCGTTTGGCTCTATTTGAACTAAACCATCAACTCATACTCATACTCATACCGGCAATTGTCAAAATTGACAATGACATAACCTTAACTCAAAATTTATTGATCACGAACTATGCCTTAAAATGCACAAACGATCTAATATTGTACATATCAGAGCGTGATTATTATTTAAAGACTTAAAATATGTATGTACATATTTGCCTCACAAAGTGGTTAATTTTGTTTTGGTGGTCAATCTTTTCTTGGTGTTTTTAGAAATAATATTTTAGAAATCTGTAGCATTTATTATTACTTCTATTTGAGCTATTCTTATACTATCATTCTTCCTTTTAAAACAGATTTAAAATACGTTTAGGCAATAAACGACAGAAACACTTTAAATTCAAAATGGCAGAACCCTAACCATAGTGTTATCAACTATGTTTCTTTATCTACAACAAAAATTCTTTATACGAAAGTAAAAATGTATAAAAACATGTTTCTACTGTTTTGTTCAGGAATTTTACCTAATTATATTCCGATATTTTTGAAATAACATAACAGTAGATTAATATAAAATTAACTATTCTAATGTAAATCTGACAGTTTTGCTAATCTGATTCCGTTTTGCTACTATGAATTCTTGGTTTGTAAGACAAAGTCTCTTATCCGGTCGGGGCATTTTTTAACTTTAAGCGATTCCCGCGTGGCGCCACGTAATACGCAGAAATGAGCGGGAGTATTTAAAAATGTATTTAGTGACATTACATTTTTTCTTTAAAAATTGGCAAATTAATCTAACAGTTTCATAATTTTTGCATTAAAGTTAATTCAATTAATTTCTGTTTATTTTTGTACTAGTTTTTAAGTTCTTTCTTAGTAATCTTTTTTGATAAACTTCTCGTGATTGATTGTGTTTGAGTTATTTAAGTTTGAATGTTTCTTTAATTATTTTTATTATATGGTTCATTTCTTATTTGCGGCGTTCTGCGTTCGTTCCAGAAATAGCTGCCGGTTTGTTATTAGTACCTAGTAAACAAGTTACTTCATATGGCTCGATTGTGGGTTCAAGTCTGGTGATCTCGGTGGACAGGCAATAGTAGGACTTTTGAAATCAGTCAGATTTTCACGAAACTGGAGGTTTAACCATGTTGTTACTGCTGTTGCTCTACGAGGCGGTACACTATCATACTGGAAGCACATACGTTGACGCAAATGGAAGGCGTCGAAATTCAAAATGTGTATTGTTGAGAAAGTTTTCATACAAATTCCTATTTAATCGGTTTTCTATTATATGCAGGTTAAGCAAGATATTGTTGAATGTTTCACCCCAAACATGCATACTAAATCGTTGCTGAAAATGACGCTGCCTAATTGCACGTGAATTTTCTAGGCAGGAGTTATGTTCATTGTGTCTATTATTGATTCCAAAATTGACATCGTCAACAGTTTGATGCAATAACGACGAGCACAATAATGTTCGCCGTTGAGCATTTCTCGTATGTGTGGTAAGTGGTAAGGGTGTAAGACCTGCGATGCAATACTCGTCATACAAAATTCTGCCATGGCTCCAAATTACTTCCGATAATTGTAACACGTCTGGTTCGTGCTGAATATTTATTTACAGGAGAGCACCAGTTATTCGAGTAACAGAAGTTCCTGTCCCTCTAAAAGTCTTTGAAAGGCGTTCGCGAACGATTTGTAAAACGGTTGCCGTCTATCTGTAAATCGGCACTGATATGCTTTTGAAACTCAAGTGAACTTTCGTCATAAAACGCATAAATAAAAATTGTACCATCATATTCATGTACTGTGAAATCCTCCATAATTAACTAAATATTGGTGCCAGAGAAGAGAAATGTCCTAGATAGATTTTTTGATATCATAGGTAACAAATAAAAAAAGAAACAAGTCTGACGCTATTGCCCAACTCGCAGTTCTATACATTCATAATAAACTTTGAGGGGTTACCTACAGCTTATTTAGAAAGCATTTTAGGACACATATTAATTTGAAAAACCCATAGAAAGCAACCGGTGAAGCTTTTTCCCGACGTCATTAATCAATCTGTATATTCTTAAGCCGGCTACACACACAACTACATGCTTGTATAAGTATACCTGACAGCTTTATAGTCTCAACGCGGCACAAGTATACTTGAACAGTGAGACTTTAGGCTTGAACCGTGTCGTTGACGGACGACAACGACGCCCTTGCTTGAGGTGCTTTCCTTGTAGTTCTCAGGAACAAAGCAACCAAGAAAACTAAGTTTGTGGCGTGAAGACTGGCTAAAGAAAAGGAAAAGTTACTCACACACTAATCGTTTAAATTAATTGATAATATACCCTCGCGATTGACATAATTACTTCCTAATGGACTAAAAAACGTACTTGAAACGTTTATCACTCGTTAGAAAGCAGGGCACGATCATGATAAGAGGTTATAAACCCACATGAATGATTACAGCAATACCTATTCTGATTTCTTGCAACGGGAAGACTTGCACAAGTCTTTGCTTCTACTATACACGTTCCAGCACAGCAAGACACGCGCAAGTGTATAATATAGAAACTCAAACATTTTCATGTAGTTTGTACGTTTAGAATACTTGTGCAATCTTATCATATACGCTCATGTATACTTGCACAATAAATTTGTGCAAGCACACCATTCAAATATGTAGTTACGTGTGTAGTCGGTTTTAAATGTCACTGTCACTTGCATCTATAAATTTGTGTATTTCAAATATTTAATAAACAGGTGCTAAAAAGCGAACATAAAATGTTTCTCTAAATATATTTTAGGAAGGACATAAAATGATAAACTACAAAAATCATTACAATTGTGTTAATATTTTAATATTTTTCTTATGATATAGGTTAGGTTGTCCTTTGTGAACATGAAAAACATTCCGTCTTTTTCGAAGGCCACGACAATAATGATTTTTCAAACTGCATTTATCAAGTAACCACCCTATGTATGGATTATCGTATGACGTGACATTTCACGTAAACGCGGAAAAACCTTCATTATTATCGGTTTATAGGTTAGTTCAGGTTCGACCGTTCGAATGTGTGTGGGTTTGTAGTAGCAGACGTGCCACAGTAGTAGTTACATAGAAGCTTTAAGTTTATAGTTGCATTCTTTTGAATGAATTAGAAAAATGCTAAGTCTTTTATTACTAGTGATTACCGTTTTGGTTACCTTCTTCGCGTTTTCTTTAGAAAAGCAGCTGTTAATAAGAGCAAGGGTAATAATCCATATTTCCTCCGAATTTCTGTGTTGTTACTTTGTTCTTTTTAGAATAACCATCTGCCCGAGGACCAATCCAATGAACAAGTAGAATATTTAGCAGAATTAACTAACATTACACATATCCAAGAAGTGTTCGACAATTTATTAGTGCCTCGAGTTGTTGGCACTCCAAGCCACGAAAAGGTTTTCAGGTACATTGTTAGAGAATTGGAAAATTTGGACTGGCACATCGAAGTGGACGAATTTCAGGATGAAACGCCCAATTTTGGAAAACTAACATTCAAGAATATTGTAGCCACATTAAATCCTGATGCCAACAGATTTTTAACACTAGCCTGTCATTATGACAGCAAGTTTTTCAAGGATAATGATTTTATTGGTAGGAAGTAGTTTTTAATATTAATGGGATCATGCGGAGTTCTCTTTTGTAAGCTGGCACTTTCACATTTTATATGGCATCATTTATGTATATCTAGCACAGTTTTGGTTGAACAAATTTAATTCATTCAACTGCATATTTGAATGGTATTGTTAGAATTTTTTCCCAAAACACTAGCAAAATACAATAATATACATATACATAAAATATTAATGTTTTGTCAGTGTGTTAAAAGTAGTTACTTGATATATTCTTATTTTTACTTATGATTGCTATTTTTTAGGTGCAACGGATTCAGCTGTACCATGTGCAATGATGATTAACTTAGCAAAAGTAATGAAACCTGACTTAGATAAACTTAAAAGCCAACAAGACTTAAGCCTGAAGTTAATATTTTTTGATGGAGAAGAAGCTTTTGTTCATTGGGGTCCAACCGACTCCATCTATGGAGCTAAACATTTGGCCAACAAATTGCAAAACAATCTCGGAGTAACCACTGATGGTGAAACAGTGACGGACTTGACCCGTATCGATGTTTTGGTTCTTTTAGATTTAATTGGAGTTGCTAATCCCAAATTTTATTGCTTTTTTGAGGAAACCCAGAGATGGTAAGAATTGATTGGAAATCTTTCTAGAGTTAAATCGTTTGCTGAGTATTGTTTGAAGATAAATATTGCTTTAAAGGTATTTGTTATAAACCTGTTTCCTAGGTATGAAAGATTATCAGATGCTGAAGAACGGTTAGCACATTTGGGATTACTTAAAAGTTATGCAGTTGCCAATCCCAACCAAATGTATTTCAACAGAAGGACGTCATTTTCGTTTGTTGAAGATGATCATATTCCATTTTTACAAAGACGTAAGGGATAATTGTTACTTTTGAACAAATTTACTAATTTTTAGTTTTTAAACTCGATATTAATTATTAGTAATATATTTATTTATTCATTAGCATGAATTTCAGCATGTTAAGCCAAGAAATAATTATGAGATTATTAAATATTCTAATACAGTTTGCATACATTGGCCGTAATAATAAAAAGTTGGTTCTTTTCCATAATGCTTTTTTGTTTATTAATTGAATTCACATTTTAGGAGTTCCAATTGTACATTTGATCCCAAGTCCATTTCCGAAGGAGTGGCACACGATGGCGGACAACCGTGACATTATTGACATTGACACTGTAGAAAATATTAACAAGATTCTGAGAGTATTTGTTGCCGAATAT
This sequence comes from Limonius californicus, assembly GCA_014611495.1. Classification (NCBI taxonomy): domain Eukaryota; kingdom Metazoa; phylum Arthropoda; class Insecta; order Coleoptera; family Elateridae; genus Limonius; species Limonius californicus. The sequence continues at coordinate 4,850 of JABXWE010011958.1, read as the reverse complement.
TTGCGTCTGTCAGTAAAAATATAACTTTACAGTTAAACTATTTGAGGAAGCAGAAGATCTAATTTTATGTTAAATTTACCACAATTACGTAACTTTTGGTTTTAGCTAAATATAGTATTTTGCTGCAACAATAACAAACTGGAATAGGTTATTTATTAGAATACTGATACAATTGGTTTTAAGTTAACAAAAGTTTTTATGTAATGAGATCAAATTGTCCAATAAACTTAAAAAGCTTTAATGTACTGGGTGCTATTGTCTTTTATATCTTATAGTCTTTATATTTTCTTATACAATTTACACATGTACATGTCTAGTCGTGTTTTTTGTGCACACTTTTATTTACGTTTAATTATGTATTGTCTATGTTAGTATTACCTCGAATTACTCTTATTACTGTCTTAATTTTTCATATAATTTGTAAAATGGTGTTTGGGGCTTTGTTATCTTGTATTTATATCATACTGCTCTAAAAACCTTGAACTACTGCAAACAAAATACTTTAGTATACAGACTATTTTTAGATTAATTATTATCTTGACTGTGTGACAATGGGTAAAATGTTTAGTACATAAACTCTTCTTCAAAACTAATAATTTCAAGACTGGTTGCTCTAGACTGGAATCTTCTACGGAAATCTGTGAAAGTCTGTACCCGGGCGTGGTAGTAGTTTAGTTATGCAAGGAGGTCTACATTCCAATGTAGCCTAAGGAATTTAAACAATTGAGTTTTCTGTCTAGATTAGTTTTACACATTGGCTGTGGTGGAGACACTTATTTGTAGTTAAGCTCCTTAAATAAAAACTAATAAGCAGAAAAACGGGCATTAGAATCATGGCAACGTACTAAATATTTTAATACTAGTTCTGTTTATTCATGTGCCACTCGAGGCATCGTGTAGTCAAATTCTGCTTCCTTAAAATGTTACATATTTATATTGTGTGCTTTCTTCACCAAACAATTATACTAATGCTGGCATTTATTAGTTCGGTCTTAGATGGGCATACCAAAGGCAAAAAGCACCACGTAGAGTTATGAAAATTACACCAGTGTTCCGTTGCAAATGTTGACGTTCCATGTGCACAGCTTTAAGTAAATTAAATTAGCTTTATTTAGTGTGATTTGTAGTGAGAATAAATTGAATTTCACATTTGTAAATCTGGCAAAGATAAGTTATAAATTAAATTTTTTAAGATTATTATTTGTGCTGGAATTTTAAATGCCTAACGTTTACATTTCCATGTTAACAAGTTTTAGTTAATTTTGTAATGTATTTGATTGTGTCGGGAACAGGGTGTCCTTCAGTATAAGTATGCTGACGATATATGATTGTATGAAATTAAAGAGTCTATGTTTGCAACTGGATTTGTTTTATTGTGTTAATAATATTTAAAAAATATAAGTTATTTTTTACCAAAATCCATTTACAATTACTAATTTCACCCAAATTTATAACAAATGTGAATTGGAACAGTAATAAATTTTTTTAAAAGGATTGCAAAAGATTCTTTGTCAGATAATATTTAATACACACCCAGATTGCAATTAAGTGAACCTGATCGGTTGTACTGTATTTGAAAAAGCAAGATCTAGGACGCGGTTTTCCAAATATCTCTAAGCACTACAGCCATCACTGGCTTATTGTACACCCTAAAAGGCATATTTCACCAAATGCGGCGGCTTACGACAGTCCGAAAATGTCTGTGCAGCAACGCATCGCACATAACCAGTTCCACTGATTGCAGTACATAGGTAAGGCATGCAACACATATAGAGTGACACATCATAAGACAATGTCATTAACACCAGTTGCTAGAGGAGCCTTGGTAGTATTATTGAAGAAGAAAATGTTAGCTAAATATTGGGTTCACCAGTGGCGGTTTTTGAATAAGCGGGCATGGGTGCGCCCCCTGCCTAATTAAAATATTAAAATTAATCTTTTCTGACGCACTGGGATGGCTCAGTGGTAAGACAGTCAGGCTTTAGATGTAATCGTCCGAATGCTCCTGGTTGGTCGCTACTGGGTCCCAGTCTCCATTTGCTATTGGGCATCAAATTAATGGCACTCCTCGTATTAGAGGAGTAACAAGACCATTAATAAAAACATCCATACACGCCAGGTAAGTCAAGCACGGTTTCGCATTAACATGGTAACCCGCAGAATCGGGCCTTGTTGTACATTGCACAACACTAGCTTAGCTTTAGCTCACACCGCCTCGACAGTGCGCAAGCCGTACAAACGAGGATCATGATTAAGAACTGAAAAAATTAATTTGTTCTTTTCTGTTTTTAAATAATAATTAAAATGAACTAACTCTGCAAAAGTTTGTTTTCTATAGCTAACGTTTTAACGTTTAAATTGTCATCCATTCCGCGATTTTCGCCGCAAAGTTCGCGATCGCCTTGCGCGATTAAATTGGTAGGCGTGAAGGTGGCATCTATTCGGCCCCTACGATTCTCTGTATTCGGCAAACATTGTCTGACCGTGCGTATATTATAATTATGGATTATAACGTTCATTGCGTGGGCCGAACAGATTCGCCCGCGCTCAAAGTTTTCCAGAACAAATTCTTCTCAGAGAGGAATGGGATACGATTCCACAAGAACTCTTTGATAATTTGACTCAATCCTTGCCAACAGGATGTAAAGCCTTTTTAGCTGCTCGTGGAGATCATACGGATTATTAACTTTAGTAACAATTATTGACTAATAAAGTATGAAGATTAAAGATTTCTGTATTAATTCGTATCTATCAATTTTGTAATTTATATTTTATACTCTATAGCAGGTGTCGGCTACCCGCGGCCCTCTAGGACTTTTCATGCACCTCGCGTAGTTTCGTCAAAAAATTCCTTTCCATGCGGCCCGCGTAATGTTTCGTAAAAAACCTTATCTTCCCGTTGCGGCGGTCGATTGTATCGCTTATACTACCTGGGAGGTGGTATATATATTTTTATATCACTTTTCCTCCCCATGTTTACTCTTTATCATTCTTTAACATCGATTTATTTAAATAACGCAATGAACAAAAAATTGTCAGATGTCACATTTCGATTGGTTCTTTAGCGTTAGTTGCGCTAAATAAATATAGGTACACCGTGCGTATAATAAAAGATTAATGATAAACGAATATAACAACGCGAACACAAAATAATAATAAGGAAATATGCATAACCTGAATAACATAGACCTTTGTGTAGTAGTGGCATTGGAAGGGTGATTGTCGTTGTATGGTTGAGATGCGCTTAACCTCTCTTGCATTCCCAGCGGACGTGACATCATCTTGGAGAAAGCTGATTTCATTGTTCGTACCGCTGGGAAAATCTGGGTGCTATAGTAACGCATTCAGTAGGTCCGAAGAAGTTACGGACACACACCTACCGCTACAGTTCCTTCTACTGATTTCACTCATCGTAAAACTAATTAATAGTGAATCTGTGAGGTGGAATACTAAAATCTACCACAACCCCAATAGCTCGCAGGTACTCACCATAAGAGCAGTGACTGTCACTATGCTAGCAGGCACATTAAGTGGAGGGTGCATACCCGGACCCTCGCCACCCCGGTTCCAATTCTCTTCCGGTAGTAGAGAATTCAAGATTTCGTGGATCGAAAAACTTAGCACTTCCAGACTTAAGGGTTGAGTTAGCGTCATTAGTTTTACAGCTAAGCTTACACCTACCTATTTAATGTCAATGTAAGATTGTGTTCTAATAAGTGTTTAGCGTAGTTAGATTTTTCTGGATGTTTGTATTTGTATGAGCGTATGTGTTCTTTGTATCTGGTATTAACATTTCTAATTGTTTGACCTATGTATACATATTTATACTGTGAAATTTGTAAATGCCTAATTTGAACAAATCGTTAGTTTTATCGTTTGCGTTGGATAAAGTGTTGAAAGTGTTTTTTGTTGTTTTATAAATTACTTTAAACGTACTTGTTTTGATTATAATTTTAGCAATTTTCTTCGATATATCGCCGAAATATAGAATTGAAATATATTCAACATTGTCAGGAAGCCGTCTTAGGTATATTATTTGAATTATTAATTTATTTTCTTTCTTTTTGGATTGTGCGTCAAATCAATTTTGTTGAAGCCATTACCTTGTGCTATTTGCTTAATAATCGAAATCTCTTTGGTGTAATCACTGTTATAGTGTTATATAGATTAGAGCAGTGGTCCCTAATTTTTTTAAGCACGAACCCCTGCGTACTAACATTTTTCTCGCGACCTCCCTTTTGTAGTACTCAACTTCATTCAGAATCAGCGGCTAAAACAGTCAACTGACGCCATCTACTAACAAGGAACGCAATTTATTTATTTGTTTTCCGTGTTTCCGGAAATTTCCACCATATTCGGGAGGGTGCTAGATGGCACTGGAATAATCTGGCAAATCCATTTTGCTTTATATAAGCAGCAGATCGCGATGGGATTAGGTAATCATAATTTCCAAATCGTGATCTATACTGCTGAGTGTGTGTTGAGTGCAATCAATCTATAACAAATATTTAACGGTAAATACGAGCTATACTCGTTTTGTTCAAGATGGATACATTTCAAAAACGGTTGTTAGAACCTTCCGCGTCTGGCAGCGACAAAAATACAAAGAAATATAGATTGTACAGCGATGAATAATTTCAAATAGTGTTTCACCGTTGTTTCCTAAAAACTCCAGTCGAAAAGTGTTGTCAAAAGAAAGTCTGAAGCTATCAAGGCTATTTCCACATTTAAATATCAAATATCAAGACAAAATAAGTGGACGCGACTGCCTCCCTGGACTTTCCCATACTGGAAACTGTTCATATCATCTTTATTCAACAGTAGAGTTATTTTCCTCAAAACGGTTGTTC
>JABXWE010011955.1:0-30261 GCA_014611495.1 Limonius californicus | reverse complement strand
CCTATCCATTTTCGTGGATAATTTTCGTGAAACATTGCCTAACTCTAGCAGCGTAGTGACTTGGAGCTCCGTCTTGTTGCATCTACATATCCCGACGAACTTGCAAAGGAACATCTTCTAATAAAGGTGGAAGGTCGTTATTTAAGAAATTTAAGTAGTTCTCAGCATTTAATCGGTTAGGTAGTACAAAAGGCCCAAGGAGTTTATTATCTACGATTCCTGCCCAAACATTCACTGAAAACCGAACTTGATAATTTCCGTGGTGCAGAGCATGAGGATTTTCATGTGCCCAGATATGTTGGTTGTGAGAGTTAAAGATGCCATTTCTCGTAAATGTCGCTTCGTCGGTCTGTCCACAAAATGTTGTTTACAAATCTTGCATTTCCTCTATGTTTTTCTAATAACCAATCGCAAAAGCTAACACGTTTCGCGTAATCTTCCTCTAATAAATGCTGCACTCATACTTTATGGAACGGATAAAGTAGATCTTCCTTCAAGCTGTTATAAACGGTGGTCTTGGAGGCATCAACAACTCTAGAAAGAGGACGCACGCTAGTACCCGGATCATCTGTTACAAGTTCCAGTACCTCTTCTAAATTTCCGTTTCTAACATATCTTGGTCGGCCTCTATCAGCATTGGGAGCAGGACGGATATTTTCCGTTTCTCTAAGCCTTTGATTTGTAGCCCGAATTACCACATGGCTGGGATGTCTCCTATTCGGAAAACGCTCGGCGTAAATCCTAGCAGCTTGATTGCAGTTTCCGTGGCACTCCCCAAGAACCCAAATCATGTCAACGTACTCGTTTGTGTCGTACTCCATAGGAAATAAATAACCCAATAACAAAACAGGAACCAAAGCAACAAAATGAATAAAAGCAACAAAGTGAATGAATACAGAAAAACGCAAATAAACTCACAACGAACCAGGAACTGAAGGAAAATGACAATGCAAACGTCCCGATAAGTTAATCAAAGATTTTGACAAATGTCGAAAAACAAATTTTCTACTTTTCATCACAATACCATGGCCTTGCACTGTTGTCAAATGTAGTATTTACGAAATTTATCATTTTTAACAGTACTTCCAGAAGAGCAACTAGAGCGTCAACTCAATATTAATCTTTACATATTAATCAAGTGGCAGTCAGTCACTTATCGGCAGATACGTGCAACATTAAAGTTCTCGTTATTGTTTCCATGAAATTCTGTTTTAAAGATATGAACTTTAACACTCTCGTACAAGAAAACTAAGCTCCAAATACCTACTTTGTAGATTTGTATTAAGCATTCATAAAGGAAAAATTCTACCTGAAGCTTTTAAGGCATTTAAAGGACACCCTGTATATATATGTTAAATCCAGATATAGAATACATATGCCAAGAAGGATTACGAACATGTAAACTGTACTAGCAGTACATCTAGGCATTGTATAAGAATACCCATAACAATCAGACAATCAGAGAGATCTATGCAAATGTAGTTCATACCTATCACATTACTTAGATGCACGAACTGCATGACTATAACGCTCACAGAAGATGGCATTTTTGTGATTTTTTCGGAATTAACTTTTTGAATCTTTTTTAAATTGTGTGTTCTTCAGCCATTAGAAAAAATTACACTGGTAAACAAAAACCAACTTTTTTAGTGACAAGGAAAAAACATGGCTTATATTATGTGAAATTTCACCAGGAAGCAGAAAATGACCTTGGATTTTTTCTATCACCCACACTTTATTTGCTACGATATGTTATGCATTATACGGAAATATTTCTATATCGGTATGTTCTTAATGTTGCACTTCAAAATGTTGTTGCGGATATTTTACGGCGATATTTGATCTGTAGGGCATCAGGGATTAATGTGCAGCAGTAATCAGCAAGCAAACTAGGACTTCATTTGCCTTGGTATCGCTTTGACGTGGTTGCAACGTCTTGGTGGAACCGTTCTCCATATTCGTCGCTTGCAGCACCCAAAGAAATCGAGATGAGCGTCCAAAAAGTGAATTTTTAAAGACATGTTACATCCCATTTCTCTGTAGGCAGTAAGTAATTCAGTCACGAGATCTTGGTAATTTTCAGCTTTGACATTTCCAAGAAAATTGGTCACAACTGCTGTAAAAGCTCTCCATGCTCTTCATTCAGCAAATTGTCAAATTCGCCAACTTTAATTATTTTTCGTATTTGTGGTCCCACAAATATGCCCTCTTTAATTTTTGCCTCACTCACTTTCAGAAATTTCTGTTTTAGATACAAGAACCCTCTTCCGTTCCGATCTAGTTGTTTAACGACATTTTTCATTAAACCCTATTTAATATGCAGCAATTTGACGTTTTATATGAACTTGGATTTAGATAATCTATTAGAAAATTAACTTATCAAGATAACTTAAAGCTATTTTATACATTAAACCTAAAAAATAAGTTGTTAAAAATAAGTAAAGGTCATATTCTATTAGTGTTGGTCATCTCCATTGCTTTTGTTTGGGCTGATCTGGTGCCTAGCCTTTGATTTTTCTGTTTCATATTGCTTGTTCGTTGTCCTAATAATTGTATGAAAGTATTTGAGGTAGTAATCAAATTTGAGTGTGAGTTTTTCACCCGGAGAACAATAAAATATGCGATTTGCGTATTATGTTCGACAACTGTCAACTAACATTTAAGTTTGGACGAAAATGATCCTTTCAATTGTGTGTTTTTAGTGCGTAATAGTTGGATATAGGTTTGAAGAACATTTTAATACAATTTTGATAATCATTAATTGTAATATTATTAATTTAAAGTTTAAAGTTAGCAACTTAAAAAAAATGTGAAGGTGCAACGTACTTATGAGTTTATTAGTGTAATTGAACACCTGAAGTAATAATCAGTTAATAATATTTGGGTCACTTACCTTGTGAAACGAATTTACGAATGCGAAGATACTCCGAAATATTTCTGCGCGGAACTTAGAAATAACAACAAATGGTGGACATTTCTTCGAAAGTTTGGAATCAGCTGGGTACAGGTGTACCATTCTAATATCTGCCAGTGAATTTACCAACATCAGAAGAAAATAAGCAAGTGCTGCTATGTGAAAAGACGGGTCCGTTTGAAAGTGCTTTGTCAGATTGAAACTTACTATTTATTTCATGTGATTTTGTCATTTCATTGTTAAATTTGTTTAAAGTTTTATAAGAAAAGACTTAGATAATTTGGTAACATTTAATTTATTCCTTTGTTGCATCAATTTTTATTAATTCATGTTTATTTGCTTGTATCCTTCGCTTTGATCAATTAACCAGCACAGAATTTAAAGATTACACAGCAGGAACCTAACTTGTATCTTATAAACCCTGAGATAAGAGTTCTCTAAAGTTTATGTTTGAAGTATGTTCTTTGTGTTGTTTCAGAAAATTATGTAATAATCATATTTTTTAATAAAAACGGTTGATTTTCGAACCCATGTTTATTACGACTTTTTTGCTTGTATTGATGAGATCTATAAGTGGTTAAAATATCCGAAGGTATTTTTTAAATACCTTGTATATATAGTTTTTGTTAACCCATTATTATTTACTTTCAGTTGCAGTTACAAAGATCATACCTGGTACCACAGAACTAGACATTTTATCGTTTAGGAAAGTATGGGCCCGGAAGTCCTCAGAAAGACTTAAGAAATCGCAGTAAAGAAAACTATCTTGGAGATTAAGGTTAAAATTGATACTTTTTGTGAGTACATAATAATGCGTTATATTTAAAATATTTGTCTAGTAATAAATACCAACTGTTTCTAATGCATCTTTTATCTACTCATTTTAGAAGAAATGAAATGATCATCTTAATTCAAACCGAAACAGCATTCTTTGTATAGTTTGCCTTACAGATACACTTTGGCTATGTTGGGGAGATGCCCAAAAGGTGACTTTCAAGGTCAACTGGTGGGTCTGTCAAGAGTGTGCCCAAAACGTGACATTCAAGGTTAACTTCTAGAAATCTTTTATGATTAACGATTTAGTGACCTTGACAATGCCTTAAGGTTGCTCTATGGTTAGCTAATTTGTGACACAGTTAACCTATAGGCTGACTTTTGGTTGACTAATGGTGACCTTCTATTTTTGAGAGGTTAACTTTTAGCTATCTTTTGGGTAACTTTGACTATGTGGGTTAGTGTACTCCTTAATCGATTTTTTACAAATTTTGACGTCGACAAACCAGTCCCAGGACTGACGACCATGGAGGGGAGGGAGAACGTCGAAAACGATCGTTCACAGGCAACTAGTGTTGTTGGCTGTGCTAACAAATGTTACGTTTTTATCAGCTTCGCTGTATAAATTGTATTTCACTAACACTCTATGAGGCGGCCGTGGGCTAGAGGTTAGCGCGTTAGACTTCTACGCTGAAGGTCCTGAGTTCAATTCCCAGTACCGGAACATCGGGTTTTTAACGGCCGTTGGCAATGGCAATGGCAAACCAGCGAGGTATTCTGCCTAGTAAATCTTCTCTGGAGTAGAAGTGTTTAAACTTCCCCTAGTTCGGAGCCCACGTTAAGCTGTAGGTCCTCCATGTTTGTGGCATTTTAAACGCGCAACACAGCCATAGGAGAGAAGATCGCCGCGTCTCGTAAGAGATAAAGCACTAAGAAGAACACTTTATAACAACAGATCGCACATTTTTTACGAATTCTACAATTTGTTTTCACAAAATCTATTTCTTCCGCGTCTCCTTCGTCATCTTTTTCCGATAAGATCATTTCATAGTACAGCCATTCTTCAATAGCGGATTTTTTAGCGTGTACCAACTATTAGCAAAAATTAATGAGTTCAGACTGTAAATTTTCTTTATTTACAGTTTTATTACAATAATGTTTCGGTCAATACATTAAGACATTAAGACGCGTGGTGGAAGAAGGCCTGTTATTATTTCTTTGAAATTAAGGGGCACTAGAAGATTAAGACGCAAGTACAGTTCTTTGTTTTTCTCAAACCTCGTTTCCATGCTTAAAACGACTCGAAACAAAATAATATTTCAATAGTGAATTGTGAATATGCATTTTGAATGGGATCATCACGAGACAACTCCCCAGACATTCGATAAACGCGCCTGATCCGTTTTGCAGGCAAATAAATTTCCAATTGCACATCTTTACCTCTAGACTCAAATTCATTTTCAGCCCAATTAATAAATCTATCTGCTTCTAATTTAATGTTTGCCATATCACTTGCAATCGATCTTAGTTGTACCCAAGTGCCGACGAAACTAATTGTTGACGTTTTAAGAGATCTAATCCAATGGTTTGTAAATATTTAGACACGGGCTCTGTAATACAAAATATTCGAAAGTAAATCTGTGCGAACAAATTGTTTAAACTTTTGGCTTTTCGTCAATATCACATTCTTTTGGTTACACAAATAGGTTCTACACTGCCGCTTGGCTGTTTTTGAAAACTGTTTGATTTAGCTCTAGACTGAAGGGAGCTGAAACACTAGCTCTAAGCGAATCGCTGGTGGTTGTTTCCGTTTCTTGCGTCTCTGTCGTAGAGTCTATAGCAATATCTTCCAGGGCGTAGCCAATCTATCTCATGTGGAGTACTACTCGTAGCAGGTTTATTTGATAATTGATTGATGATTAATTTTTCCGTCACTGAATTATATTTTCTGAAAAAACTGTCTAATTTTAAACCCTTTTCACATTCTTATTGTAGTACTTCTTTCTTTTTCTCTCGCAACTTTTCCGCACCGCCTTTACGTTTCTTATCCATGATAAAGAGAACGGATATGCCCTCTCTAACAAGTGCAAACTTTCATTTTTTAAATAATATATTTAACTCAAACATAATCATTCCAGTCGCCAGGCGCTGTAATAACCATAACAATGAAAACTAACTCAAACTCGCTCACTAGCGAGGCAACATCAATCGTATGTGATTTACGTGTATTCTGCATCTGTATAAATTCAGGAACGTGTCACTACTGATCATTTTATTGATTGCGTACCAGTTTTGTTAAATGAATTAGGTTGGGGCAGGCCAAGCGGGCGCAGGCCACCGGCCATTTGGTCGGTGTCCCAGTGGGCCAGCACGCTTCTGCGTACCTATTTAACAGATGAAGCTCCACATTGTTCCTGAGTGGTCAGGTAGATTACATCCCCGCAGCACTTATCACTAAAGATGGTGACGTGCGTAGAAGTAATCGACATTACATTGACTAGCTGATACTAAAAACCTGTAACAGAGCATAGTTGCGTGAATGCACTGACATTACCCGGTCACAAAATTGATATAACAATGTTTTGGGGAAACTTTCGTGACTAACAAAGGTTTTGGTTAAAGAACGTATCGAAATTTCCAGTTTTAAACCAGGAATGGAAGTTTTAAAAAATATCTTACAACATAAGCCTTCAATCGTTGTAAATCTTAGTATGTGTTGTGTGATTTAATAATTTTTTAAACACCAACCGTTTTAACTAAAAAATTGTCAACAGCACTTGAGTTTGTAATGAAAAGCGTCTTCTTCTTCTCCAGATGCCATCTCCGATCCGGAGATTAGCAATCATCAAGGCGGTTTTTATTTTTGAGGCTGCTGATCTGAAGTTGGTTATTGGTACACCAAACCACTCCCGAAGATTCTTCAACCATGAGTTACGTCTTCTTCCTATGGATCTCTTCCTTTTGATTTTCCCCTGTATAATGACCTGAAGTAGCCGATACCTCTTTTCTTTCATAATATGTCCCATATATAACAGTTTCCCTCTTTTAACTGTCAGTAACACTTCCTTTTCCTTATTCATCCGTCTCATAACTTCCACATTTGTCACTCTCTCTACCCACGAAATCCTCAGCATTCTCCGGTACATCGATAGTTCGAATGCCTCCAATCGTCTTCCATCGATCTTTTTCAACGTCCATGCCTCCATTCCGTAATATAGTGACAATACGTAGCATCTCATCAGTTGTACTTTTAACTCAAGGTTTAGATCTCGGCCACAGAAAACCCGTTTCATTTTCGTAAATATACTTCTTGCCTTTTCGATTCTGATTCGTATTTCTTGAGAACTGCGAAATGAAAAGCATAAATAAAGGCAAAGGTAAATTTTCAAAACGATCTCTCTCTCTCTCTCTCTCTCTCTCTTTCTCTTCGCGTGTTTTGTTTCTTATGAGACGTAGCAATATTCTCTCATATACTTGTAGCACTGAGTGGGCTCCGTACCACGCGAAGCGTAAACTTTTCTATTGCGGAGAAGATTTACTAGGCAGAATACCTCGCTGGTTTGCTATTACCTTGCGAGAGAGAACCGCCGTTAAAAAATCCGATGATCCAGTACTTGGAATTAGTCATCAAATCTTCAGTGTAGAAGTCTAACGCGATGATCTCTAGTCCACGACGATCTGCTGAAAATGAACGTAAAACTATTATTGGGTAGTACTTTACTAGCATAGTCGTCATTAAACATATGAACATTACTAGCATTATTGTTGTAATAATTCGTAGTTAAGTCGTCGGCGTCGTATGTTATGCGAAGTAAACATGGTAGTTTGAAAAATATAAAAGTCAGTAAAAGCTCCGTACTCTTGTTAGGATCACCTCAACCATTTACATTCATAAAGCAAACTCCTATCTCTAAAGTCAAAGTCTGTTACAATAATAATGGAGAATACTTTGCAACAAATGCAGTGTGAATGATTTATTTAATTCAGAAATTGCATTTTTATGCAGAGACAAGTTCCGCGTCATTTAAGGGCGTATCGATTGCATACATTATGGAGTTATAAGAATTGCTCTGACTGACACAATTAAAAGAAACCGTACTGTAATTGTATTGCCAAGTAATGCTATTATGAATCGTGAAACGTACTCATATTAACGTAATTAATTAATCTGACTTCGGCTTTAGCGCTTTCGTTCCCGAGTTCAATTTCACTAGATAATTTATGCAAACACAATGAATGTGATATCATACCGAAACGCTAAGCTGAGGCTAAAATCATAAATATAAGCGGCACGGGCGCGTTAAACCATACAACTTTAATTTGAATTTATTTACAAGCTGCATTCGTTCGCTAGATAGAAGGTACATCTTTGAACATACAAATTTTATAATTTTTTGTTAGGCAGTGGTATACGTAGCTTCTGTCGGCTCTCAATAACCATGAACGATTAGAAAAGTTTTAACGAGCGGCCGGGCATGTAAGTGTTTTTTTAAATGTGTGGGAAAAACAACGGATAGCAGAGTGTTAAGAAGGGTCTCCAACAGCAGCTACAAAAGGCAGTGTTGTCGGTAGCTAGGCGTAAGGTTGCATATCCCTGGCATAATATCTAATTAATAGCGTTTGCAAAACTACTAACTGGTTGCGGTGCGATTATCTTCTAAGCTGAGGCAAGATCCGAATTTAGTGTTACCGCTAATGTGTTTATATATATATATATATATATGTACAAAGATTAGCTGCAATGGCAATATCAGCTAATATAAGCAGTGACATCGCTGGCGAAGTTATGGTTTATACCCCATGAAGTGTTAAATGTGTTTACCCAAATGATTATGTATTATCTACTTGTTATTATATGTAGTTTACAAGCGGTGGTCCTATATTTTTATTATAAAAAATTGGTTTGTCTATGTAAGTAGTTGGAAACAGTACCGTAGTGAATATAAGTGGCTATATGAGAAGATAATGTGTGAGGCATGATTAATCATTATTTGCCTAGCAATCATTCTGAAGGTAGTCAGTTAGCAGAGGTGGCATCGCAAATACGCCTACATCAAATTATTATTATTATTATTATGAATCTAACATCAATTCGAGGATGACCTAGATTGACTTTTAAGCGGAGGATTGGACACTAATCATACTCTCCCCTTGGCATGTTGGGTTGTGGGGGTACTCTCCCCCCGCCCGCAACTCCTGTGAATAACAGTGCGACTGGCATAACGTAGTCCAATTACCTGGCTCCCTCTGAAGGATTGGTGCACTAGAAAATATGCATAATTGTAGTAATTAATCTATGATTACGCATGGCTGCGGCAACAGCAGCAGATGAACAGCCCTATCCTGTTCGAATACCAATCCAGGGTCGGAGGGCTGAAGAACCCCTCGTAAGTACAACCACCAAATATTTATAGACAGATCAGTATGTGTTCATATGTTTTATTATCTGTTGCGTTTTATCTGCCTGTCGCCGTTGGTGAGTTCTGATCGCATCCGCTGTTTGTTTACCCAGAATCTCCATAAATGGAATGCAGAAACCCTGCAACCTTACTTAAATTTAAAATTCAGTACTCTTTTAAAATAATTTATTATGAAATTGGGCAATATAAATTAAAATTTGGTTAAACCTAAAACGTTGGGTGCCTACTAATATACAAAACTTTAACCAAGAAATCTCACTCTTGTAGAATATCCAAAATAAACAAATCCATAAACTGTTTAACACAAAATCAAATGAATATTGCCCCAACCTTTTATCTCAGGGTCGCGGTTATAACCGGAGATAACTGTTTAGGTTCGAATAGCTAATAACAAAGTGAAAACACACACAAAAAAGAAAAATTTAGGGAAGATCAAACGACTTAACCATTCAGAATCTAATTAGCACAATGCAATACTACGTTATAAGTGATTTCCCTTAACTGACACAAGATAATATTCAAATTCATTATTCAAAATGAACATATTAAAACACCAGGTAGTATTTTATTTACTCTTTAAAACGTTTGTTTTGATAAATGAAAAGCCCACCTTCTTATTCTTATATTCCGCGTATAACTTCAACCTTGGTGCAATTCAGTTGAATTTTGAATTTGTCCACGCAAAAGCTCTCACATCACGTGGGTCATCTTAGACCAGCGTCCGTTGCGAAACTTGTGGTTTATATAAGTATCATCATCATCAACTTCAGCGTTCATTAATCCATTTCTGGATATACGCCTCTCCTGCTTCATGCCATTCTTGGCGGTTATGGGTTTTCCGCGTCCATTGTTTTCCCGCATGTTTTTGTATATCATTTCTCCATCTGGATCGTGGCCTGCCTGGGTTGCGTTTCCCTATTCTCGGCCTCCACTCCGTGATCTTCTTTGTCCATCTTTCATCCGGTAATCTCATGACGTGCCCCGCCCATTGCCACTTAAGCTTCGCAATTGTCTATATGACGTCGTCGACTCTTGTTTCTAATCCATTCATTTCGTTTCATGTCTTGTAGGCGTATTCCCAGCATAGATCTCTCCATCTGCCTCTGGGTGACTTGCAATTTATGTCTTGTTGTTTCGGTGTGCGGCCATGTCTCCGATGCACAAGTGAGTATCGGGCGTATGCATTGATTGAAAATTCTGGTCTTTAGGTGTTGTGGGAGACTAGATCTGAAGACCTGTCTTAGCTTCCCGTATGCAACCCACCCTAGCTGGATCCGTCTTTCGACGTCTTTCATTTGACAGTCGCCTGAGAGTGATATTCGTTGTCCTCGACGATTTCTATTTTTTCCTCACCTTCAATTTCAATTGGGATTGTGTCTTCTAGGTTTGACATTATTTTAGTTTTGTTGATGTTCATTTTCAGTCCTATAGTACCGGCAGCTTCTCTTAGGTATTTAGTCATTTTCTTTATATCTTCCATGTTATCAGATATAAGCACGATGTCGTCTGCGAATATCGGATTATTCAGTCGCTTTCCGTTTATATTAATGCCGTGGTTGTCCCAATTTAGTAGTTTGAAGCTGTCTTCCAGACAATTGGTGAACATTTTGGGGGAGATGGTGTCCCCTGTCGTATTCCTCGTTTGACTTCTATAGGATTGGTCTCATCAAACGTCTGGATCTTTATAGTAGCTTCTTGGTAAAGGGCGTCTATTAGTGTTATATATCGGTGATCAATCCTACATCTTTTCAAGGAGTTAATGCGTGCCCATTTTTCGACTGTGTCGAAAGCTTTCTCGAAATCGATGAGGGTCAAGTATAGGGGCTGGTTGTATTCATGTGTTTTTTCTATTAGTTGTCGAACAGTGTGTATGTGGTCGATTGTGCTGTATCCATGTCTAAAGCCAGCTTGTTCGGGTGGTTGGAACATCTCGAGTCGACTTGATAGTCTGTTATTAATAATTTTATTAAATAGTTTGTATAGGTGTGAAAGGAGTGATATGGGTCTGTAGTTTCTAAGATCTTGTTTGCTTCCTTTCTTGAATACTAATACTACTTTAGCATTCTTCCACTCTTCGAGGACGTTTCCTGTTTCTAAACATTGGTTGAATATGTGTTCCAGATTATTCAATATATTTTTTCCTCCCCATTTAATTAATTCTATTACCAGTTGGTCTGGGCCGGGTGCTTTGTTGTCTTTCATCCCTTTCAACGCTATCTTTATTTCATACTTACATATAGGTGGTATGTCTTCTGTATAGTGCTTTGTGGATTTCGCTCTTGTGTCTCGTGTGATAGCGGTCTGTGTCGTCTTTGAGGAGTATAGTTACTTATAAAATTCTTCGATATGTGTAAGGATCTGTTCTCGGTTGGTTAAGAGTTTGCCATTTTGATCTATCAAGTTTATGATTTCGGCTCTCCCCTCTGTTAACTTCTTCCTGAATACTTTAGGCCCCTTGTTTTGTTCGATGATATTTTTCACTATTTCTTCATTATAATGTGCTACATCTCTTCTCACTCTTCTTCTAATTTTGCTTGCTTCTTTTAGTTCTGCTTTACTTAAGGTGTTTCTTTTGCTATTTTTTTGCCAATAAGTTTCTTTGTCGCTTCCGTTATTTTTGATTGTCTCCGCGTGAAGTTATTTTGTGTAATTTTTGTAACTGTTTCCATGATACTTTGTTTCAGTCTGTTGTTAATTTCGTCGATGTTCGTGTTTCCCATTATGATTATGATACCAAGTGTTTGATTTAGCTCTTTTTCATATTCGTCTCTGACTGTATATATCCTCTCAATATCTGTTCGTTTTGTTTTTTCCTTCATTAACTTTTGTCTCTCTTTCAGTAAGCTTATTTCTATTCTTGCTCTTACTAATCTATGATCACTACTGTCGATGCGATTTAGTATCGAAACATATTTTACAATGTACTACTTATTTGATATTATATAGTCTATTTCATTGCATGCCTTTCCATCGGGGCTCTGCCCCGTCCATTTTCGATTTTCTTTCTTATGGAAAAATGTATTCATGGGCTTCAGTTCATATATGTATAAGTATAGGTAACATTTATAACCTCCAAATTAACTTGAGGTAAATTTTCGAAGTGGAGTTTCTTCTCTCAAAATTATTTCCATTAAACGAAGCACTTTCTTTATTTTAATTTAATATTGATATTTACTTATTTTTAATTAAATCTTGTAGATTTAAAAGTTTCATAAAATGACGTTCAAGTTTGGGTCAAGCTGACAAGACAAACTGAATATCAGTCCATAAACAGAAGATGTATCGAAGATTTTCACAAAGTCTCGGCCATAAGTAGAAGGAAACACGTTGAATATGAACGCAAACATTAACACTTTTATTTAAAATCAAAATATAAACTTTTTAACACTAAATTTACAATTTTTAGCGCAGCTCCACTTTGGCGTGCTTACGGCTCGATCTAATTTCAGTGATCTATAAAAATAACATGTATTTAATAAATTGCTAAAATATTTGACGCACTGAAATATGATAAACACTTTTTGTTCCATAGGCGACTAGGATAAGTTTTATTTTATTGCACCGTATATAACTGCATTATTGTGCATAGCACAAACTAGCTTAGACTTGCCTCACATCGCACAACGCTGCGCTAGCGGTACCAACGAGGATCATCATAATGAATGAATGAATATGCTTGCGTTCAATTATACGAAGAGTGTTGAAATTGAAACCCATATGTAGGTAATTCCAAAAATTATATTAATTAAAAGTTAACCGTGACACTTGTAAACATATCCATGGCATTTGATTCGCTATAATATTATTTTGACAGAGTTACAATGTCGAAAAATTATTTTCATTGTAAGATGTAAATTCGGCTAAAATTCTTACAAGCTGCAAGCATAATACGACGATCAATGTCTTTCTAATAGTCGAGTCTTTGAGTAGTCCAAATCTTTTAAAACTCATATAGAAAATAAACCTTATGTATGCCGAACTGCAACTTCGGTTGATTGGGAAAACTAAGAAAATGTAAATGCCTTTATTCAGCAAGACAGACCGGCAAAAGTTCATTTTTTTAAATTTACAAATTAGTACCAGAAGTGTTGAAGACATCAGAACAGCAAGCGAAAGTAGCGTAAGGTAAGTGTTAGGTAGAGTCTGTGATTGTTGGCCGAAGAACATAGTTTAACTCGTTTGCAAACCGCTTCTTGTTTACTGCAGCGATATCAGAGAAAAAGAGAAAGAGAGATGGAAATAAATGTTTGGACTCAATTCTGATAACTAACGAAATCTGAGTACATTATTTTACTCCTGCGTCAAACGTGCATAAACGATCAGGAACAAACGGTCGAGAAAACATAGTTTTGTTGCTTTCTTCAAGGCAACGCTCGCCCATATACTGCTGCAAGAACAATGAAACTATAAACATATTTCAGTGGGACCTGCATCCGCATGTAGCATACAGTCCTGATCTTGAACACTTCGATTTTTATTTGTTGGTCCACTAATTTTTAGCCGGGAACAGATTTCAGTCAAATAACAGCATTATCGAAGCTGTTCAAGAGCAGCTACACATGTCACCCAAAGGCTTTTTCCAGAAAAGTATTATAAAGCTTTCAGACGAGTGGTGAAAACTAGGCAGGGGACTATATCGAAACGTAATATGGTGTTCATATTGAAACACCCTTCCTTATAAGGAAATTTCTGTTTAAATTTAAATACTCCTCGTACATATATGCCTAGCTTTTGACCTATAACGTTTTACAATTTTGACATGTTTTTTTTCAATATAACTAGCGCACGAATGTAAAATGTTATCTTGTAGTAAAATAAGTATCTCTAAGAAAGAAAACATCAAGGTAAGGAAATTACTTTGGGCTGAAGTTCTCTTCTTATGATATAGTTAAAAAGTAGTGCCGTGAATCTATGGCAGAAAGGTGAAGGTGTTCTTGCAGATAGTCCTTCAAAAACTGTAACACCGAAAAATATTAAAAAATAAGAGCAATCAGTCTGATAATCCGAGAAATGGACTTTTCATACCATGTCCAAAGAAATATTCTTATCAACAGATTGCATATAATAAGAGTATCCAGAGAATGGGCTTTCAAAATATTTACACTCAAACTGAAGCGTACAATAGTGATCACATAGTCAGCTTAACTGCAGTTTTATAAAGCAAATCCCCAAAACCTCACAGAATACTTTGTTACAATGGATAATCGAGATTGAGGCTGTATCCATCATGGCAATCCAGATTTCAAAAAGCAAATTATAGAATGAAAGCATTGGGTTTTTCCACCGCAACACAAATTCAAAGTGTTTGAGATATAGAAGGAATTATACTTGTAGATTACCTACAACGTAGAACCAAATTTAATTGGAAAACTTCGAGTTGCTATTAGGGCAAACGAAACGGAAACTAACGCAGAGTGTATTGTATCATCACGACAATGTCCCAATTGATAGCAGTCTTGTTGCAACGGTTGCCATCCATAATCTTGGGTTCGTAATTTTATAACACCCCTATTATTCGCCAGATGTAGCCCTTAACGATTAGTATGTATTCCTAAAATTGAAAGGGTAGACGGACGCGATTTTCCAAAAATTAAGAAGTTGTGAAAACTACAAATACGTGGTTTATTTTGATGGAATACTTTAATACCAATGGGACAAAAGATTAATTTCAATAGAAATTATTTTAAAACATTGATATCCTGGAATATTTCTTCTAGGAAGACGTAGAGCGTGAAGATTCTTCCTTGTAATAGGTATTTTGTACAGACAAATATATTAAGATAGAATTGCTATACTGTATAGCAGCATTCTTTTCAGTTACTTAGTTTCCATTTCAGAGTTAAAATAAAATCGTATCATGTCATAAAACAAGCAACTTCTAAACAACCACAGTTTAACCCCGCCAAAATAAGTCAGAAACAACCCTTCATAAATTCTTTC
Source organism: Limonius californicus (assembly GCA_014611495.1). Lineage (NCBI taxonomy): Eukaryota > Metazoa > Arthropoda > Insecta > Coleoptera > Elateridae > Limonius > Limonius californicus. The sequence continues at coordinate 15,213 of JABXWE010011955.1, read as the reverse complement.
AGTAGTACTGAAAATAAAATTACTGCTTTACAACGAGTTCTCAAAACAATCTTCTGAAAAAGAGGGTCAACTTTCTTTCTTGTACTGTATAAAATACCTATCACAGTATAGGGCTAACGCTGAAAACCTTGACAAAGAACGAAAATGTTAGTGAAACAAAACTCTTAAAAGTTTTTCTATAGGAGTTGTAAAAAGTAATGTCACTACAACGTTTTAATTTTAAGTTATAGAAACTTTTACTAAAGAACCTATAATTTCCTTAGACTTAGTGGTATTTGATATTTTAATCTTACGATAAAAGTTTTATATCCAGATCTACTACTTTTTTCCAGACTATTATCCAACATGCAACAAACTACTATCTGTTCAATACTTCTTTTTCAGGTGGATTGAACAACAGTTAAATGTAAAAATGCAAAATAATCTAAACATACAGTAATGCATTTCTGTAGTTATATTAAAAGCAAATAATAAAATAATATGTTACCCTATTTGGAAAATTAATATCAACTAGCATTTTTGTATTTAACCAATTATTTTCTCCATTGCTAATTTCGTAACCTCTAGTTTAGATGGGTTCTAACTTATCTATTCAAAACAAAACAGAATACATTGGTTTTATGCCGTGTATACGCGTAGAAAATTCAAATATTAATGTGTAAAAATAAAAACAAATTGAATATTATGCTTACAACAGTTGCCAAGAGTACACATTCAAAATGTGAGTTTTGTAATACCGAAAAAACCTTCCTTTCATTTGTACAGGTATTACTTCAATTATTTTAAAATATTGTTTCATCTAGGACAACTGTACATGTAAATTGTTTGCTCAGCGTAATCCACGTTTTTCCATATTCCCCTGCTTTAATAATGAAACGTTGTTATTGCGACGAATGAATACAAGAGACGAAATTATCTTCTAGCCAAAGGCTGAAGAGAAAAGTCACTTTGAATTTCCTTTTTTCCAATCCCGATTATTAAATCCCAATTCGACTGTTTTTTAAATCGGATACATCGAATAAAGGAGGTTTTTTAAAGAACCTTCGATCCTTAAAAACGAATTTACTGATGATCTTACTGGATAGTAAATAAACCGATAGTGTTATTGCCAAATTGCTTGTGTGCTGTTTAGTACGAATTCATAAAAATAACAATTGTTAGCACGAAATGTCGTTCATTGCTCTATACAATCATGTCATCGTGCGTTTAACTACTACTCTCTCATTTGCTCTCATCACGAATGTATTTTTAACACACAAACATAACGATTACAACAATAGCTCCGAAGTATACTTTTTTATTGTATGAAACGCTTTCTTTTCATAAGAATGGAATTCAAGTTGCTTTTAAGGACTTTAAATGATTTCAGAGTTGGGACAGTAACGCCATCTTACAGGAAAGCGTTGTAGCGCGAGCTTTATTGAACTGAGTTGCGCTCTCACAAATAAATTGAAACCTACATTTAAAACTTTCGTAATTGCCCTATACTGCAAGTTTCATATTTATTTGGAATTATTGTAGCAATCTTAATATATCTACTTACTTGAAAAAATATGTCACACGTATGCGTTGAAGCATAGTTTATTTTTCCTTTTAGTCCTTATTTAATACAGTCGCATGACTACCTATGTGTCTGTTATCGATTTTTCCAGATTGAGCATTATTGTTAATATACAGGGTGTTTCAAAATTGAATTTTAGAGTTATGTTCTCTAAGTCAAAATAAACAAACGATTATGTTTTACACATATTTATTACCGATGTCTTAAAGGAAATCTCCACATTTCTAAAAGTGTTAGGTTAATCAAATAGCCGTGATTGTTATAGGATTTTATGACAACTTCATATTGTTTATTTGTTTATGCACCCTTATTACGTTATACAAACATTATTCAAATACTACTGTGCAATTAGTGGCTCATTACGCAACACTTGTGGACGTACCATCGACTACCGAGCAGACGGTGGTCCTGGAAGAGCACGCAGCCCGCTGCACCATTCGCCCACAGCGCATCGTCCATTAGTTTCATGTATTCGCGGAGTACTAATAAAGCCTTGTTACTGTGAATAAATATATTATTCCCTTCCTACCCATGCGACTACATCAAAAGTGGAGGAGCCCCTTCCAAGCCATGCTGAAATCGCACAAAAAAAGACAGTTCAAGTTCTTCCAAAACGTCTAATACAATTATGTACATCAACACAGACGTTCGAAGATACTCAATAAGCGCATAAATAGTCGTAAGTCCCCTCAGCACAGTACAAATCGTACAAACGAGGTAAGTGACACCTCTCGTTTTCAAATCAATGTCTCTGCACCGCAATGGCTGTCCATCATACCTGTCTTCGATCCGCTAAGTGGTATAATTGCTAAAAGGCTTGAATTGGTTGATTACAACGCCAATATTGATAATTGAAATGAACCAGCTATACTTCATCAAGCGCTTAATAAGTTGAAGGGCACAGTGAAGACATGGTACAATAGTTTCATTACTGTTAAACCAGGTTCGTCCACATTTTCATGGAAAATGTGGAAAACCCTACTATTCAATACCTTTCACAGCACTAGAAATGCATATAAGTTGTTGATGGATCTTGTCAATAATACACACTCACTGCCACATTCAACCCTCACCTTGGGTGATTTGTCTTAAGTCTCAACTCCAACAGATACCTGTTAGTCATCATAGATGCTTTCAGTAAATTCAACTTCTTACAAGCTGTGCCCGATACCAGTACACACCGCGTCTGAACTAAGTTGAACGATATTTTCGCAATCTTTGGCAATCCTAAACTCATAGGTAACTGACGCCGGTTCGGCCTTCGTTTCCCAAGCTTTTCAACAGTCAATGGCCGATACCACTGCTTTGGGAATGGCCCGTGGTAATGGCCAAGTTGAACGTTCCAATAGAACAGTTCTGGATGCTTTAGCTACAATGGGGGCTGACATTTCTGCAGATAGTTGGGATAGCAACTTAGTACACATCCAACAAGATATTAATAGGACGCAACATCGAATCTCAAGCAACCCTCTGAACTTTTCTTTGGTTTCCATCCCCAAACTGATAATGAGACATTTCTCCTCGATGATGACAGTACCATCGACGTTACCAAAGCCCGAGCAGAGGCAGCTAATAAGTTAGAGCGTAACCGAATTACACAGAATGAACATTTCATCTCCAAACAGGGTCCGCCCACACGATTCTATGTAGGTGATAGGGTTCTTACTAAAATCGCCAGTAACCCGACCGATCACAGAAAGAGTAAGAAACTTTTCCCGAAATACAAAGGCCCTTTTCTGGTAACTGAAGTCATACCCAACGACAGATATCGGATCAAGGAAGATATTCATACTACTCGGTCTCGAGTACCGTACAAGGCTGGTGCCTCAAACAGATGAAAGCCTTCACCCTCTAACAGTTCTCGGTTCTTATTGCCTATGTCATGCAACAAGATCTTGTTCTTGTTGCCTAAGTGATGCAACAAGGTCTCTGTTCTTGTTGTCTATGTGATGCAACAAGGTCTTGTTCTTGTTGCTTAAGTCCTGCAACAAGATCTCTGTTCTTGCTGCCTAAGACATGCAACACCACCTTTTCGATCATGCTGTCTAGTTTCTTATTTCTAACGTCATTGTGTTCTAGCATGCCGCTCGAGAACGATCGGCGAGTCAGGATGGCCGAGTGTGGACGTACCATCAACTACCCAGCAGACGGTGGTCCAGGAGGAGCACGCAGCCTGCTGGACCATTCGCGCACAGCGCATAGTTACATGTATTCGCGGAGTTTTAATAAAGCCTTGTTACTGTGAATAGATATATTATTCCATTTCCTCCCCATACGACTACACACTGTGTAACCAATCATAAAATAGAATTTTCATTATTCCACACCTTGATAACCAATTGTTCGCTTTCTCATATTGTTACTTTCTGTTTAAGTAACGGACACCTGATAAAGAGACAAGACGACAGATGAAGCAGGAAGATAACTAAGTGGAGGTCGCGAACAGGAAAAGGATCACGGGGAGAATTCGAACACGTTGAAGAGATGACCGGTAAACAATGGATTTAAGAAACGGTGGATCGAGTAAGGTGGCAACAGTTAGGGAAGGCGTTCGTCTAAAGATGACACACACGTTGAAATATGATAATGATAATGATTTAAATACCACATGCAGTATCCGATAGATTAGTCGGGATTGACCCGTTCAATGGCCGCCAGGATCACCCAATACAACACCGTTAGGTTATTTTCCGTAGGGTTAGAGGAAGTCTTCGGTTTATTCTATACTCTCGGCCCGGGAGAACAATTAGGGAATCGCAACTTTAAAGGGCAGCAACTATTAAGAACAGTTATGTTGTCAGAAGTCCTTCCAGGGAAGCGTAAATTCGTCGTGCATAAGGTTTTCTGTAGTTGTATATAACATTAGTGTGGCTTTGCCATTATTGAAAATATTTCATATCAAGAAAATTATTTAATTATAAATCAAATTAGGACAAGACTACGAGTATGTTAACGGCAAAAAATCAAATATAAATAACTATTTGTACAATAAGTAAGGAAAAGTAATATGTACGGAAAAAACTTCTTTTCCTAAGTGTAGCATACACGATTTTTTACTACTACCGTTTGAAATAGGTATTTTTATAATTTTGAATTGCATATTTTTACTTGTTTGGCATTTTTACGTTTTAGAAAATCTAGAGAACCGTAGATATCGTATCCTGGATACTGATTTTGCTTTTTCATAAATAAAGCTTTAATTGTTTATAAGCGTAGTTGTCACTGACGATAAAATAATCATAATTTAATGAAAAATCTCTGATATATCTGAATCTTCGAATATAGGAGAATCAGCAGCGTTAGCGTTTCAATCATTATTACCCACAAACTCTAAGGAGAAATATGAAAATACATGTTAACAATTAAAAAATTGGTGTAAAGAAAAAAGAGTAAAGGTAATTATAATTGATTTAAATTTCCATGCTAGTGGAAAACACAACTTTTCCTAAGTCATATGAATATAGAGACCAGACTTTTTCAAATGAGGGTAAAAAAAATTTTTTAAACATCCGGTTGATATTCTGCTTTTACATTGTATCTTATTCTTCACTTTTACAGTGTTAATTGTGCAGGATATCTCCTATATTTTTTAAAGATATATATGTGTAGATGTTATTCTGTATGCTATCTTGGACATGTTTTCCGAATTTGGAAATGATAAACAAGTAAGTCAACTCACTAACTCTATGCGTGAAGCGAATAATAAATTGAACATTTCTCTATTATCAGCAAGATTCAACTACATTTAACTTATGCATCTTTCCCTGACTCGAAATATCTAAAAGCATATATTCCATTTAAAATATCTCCTGCGAAACCGAAAGCGGTATCAAATTGTTAACATCTTTAAGTAATCGATTGTTATGCATATATCGCCCTACCAAATTGTATTTGTTTATCTTAATTAATAAGAAACAAAGTTCAATAACTCTTACTTCGAGAGGTTACAACTAAAACTATAATTTGTCTGTATCAAAAACAAAAACAAAAAATATGACGGTAGTTGCTTAAGATTGCAAACACTACAAATTAGAAACATATAATATAATAAAATAGAACCTATTTTATGCAATTTTTATAGATAAATATCTAGAATACAGGTGTCCCTAAGTTGCCTTAAAAGCTTCAAGTAAACTTTTTCTACAACCGATATAGATCTCAAAATTGCAAACTTCCTATTGCGCTTAGTTTCCTCATACGAGCCACAATCTGAAACTTGGCAACACTGTGATTTGCAGCTCGAATTACTACGGGGCTTGGATGTCTTCTATTAGGAAAACGCTGAGCGTAAACCCTAGCAGCCTCATTGCAGTTTCCTTCACATTCCGCAAGAATCCAAATCATACCCAAATACTCGTTTATAGCATACGCCATAATGATGGTCAAGACACAAGTAAACTCAATAACACGAATTAAAGGCGAATTTAATGCAGAATTCGTAATGTCAATTCAAAATCGATTTACTTGACACACGTGTCAAAACGCAAACAACAGATGTTCGAAATTTTTATCACAGTACCCATGCACGTGCATTGGTGTCAAATTGTACTTTTACCAAAAGTATGATTTTTAACAGTACTTCCAAACGAAGAACTAAATTGCTAATTCAATGTTAATTAGCGGTTTTGAATTAATTTAAGTTTCCTCATTAAGCAAATACATGTTTTACTTAATTCTTATAACTATTTGGCTAAAATTCTGTACTAAAGGTATGAACTTTAACACCATCGTACAAGAAAACTAAGCTGCGGAGCAAATTTTTTCTTGCAGTTTTGTCTTAAGAATTCTTAAAGGAAAAAGTTTACCTGAAGCTTTTAAAGCAATTTAGAGACACCCTGTTTACTCTTTGAGGCTTTCGCGGTTTCTCGAACTGTCAATATTACAATTTACTTTTGGCTTAGACAGCGTCATCATTTGGAAACTACACCCAGTATTATCAGGTAAGGACCGACCTGTAGCTTGTCTGCCGTTACAAGCATTTGTTCTAGAAGTTTGGCAATATTTGTTCGTAGGCCCTGCCTGCCTAAACAGGGCCGTGTGCTTAGATTATTTATTTAAACCTTGGGGCGGACAAGAATTTGATCTTAATATATTTTGTTTGCCAGTATAATAATAATTAATCGGATTATGCCTGTTAGCTATTTGTGAACCCATACAAACATAGTTCACATTTCCGTTCTTAGTTTTATTACGTTCTCAAAACCTAAAATGTTATAACATTCAGGCAAACAGTTCTTTTGCCCTCTCTAATGTTAATAATTTAGCAGTTAAGAGTATAGGAAATGTTAGTCTTCAGGAAGTAATCGCCCTGGTTTATTCGTATCCTATTTATTTTTTCATTTAGAGTATCAAACTAATCCTCGTTCAAATTGCGTGCTTCGGGAAGTAAGTATAGAAGAGGAAATCCTTAAATACTCTGGAAAAGCTCGCGGTTACGAACTAATTCTTCTACGTCCATTGTTATCCGAAAAGGATTTCTCCAACTACGCTTCCTAAACACATTTAATTTCAAAATTTTAACAACCTCGTATTTATCTCAAGAAAAAGACAATGACAATGACAGACTGCTGAACTTTTTTCAGGAAACAATCAATATCAAAAATATACATATATTTTGCAACATTCGCCTACGCGCTCATATATGTATCGCAAACATTTATACGTTAAACAATTTATATGCATAGGAAGCAATTTAAAATGAAATAGTGCAAAGATTAAGAAGATTTAGATGAAACCCCATAAAATTCAAGTTGTATCCCAAAATACCGACACAAATCCATGCAAGATAAATGTTTAAATGGAAATCCAAACAAAGCCTATGCTATGCTATTGCTATTGATGTAGTACCATCAAAAAATATTTTTAAAATATTTAAGATCCTTATGAACATTAGTTATTTATAAATCTATCTACCTAATTTAATATAACGTTAATAATATACTACTACTAGCAGTGAGTTTGTTTTTAATTTTACACAGGCTAATTATTCCATCTGCGTACTCGTACACGCGTTGATTTTTACCAAATATTGCTCCCTCTCTCTCTCTCTCTCTCTCTCTCTCTCTCTCTCTCTCTCTCTCTCTCTCTCTTTTTGTATGTATAAAAAAGAGCGAAAAGGAAAGTGAGGGAAAGAAACAGAAAGAGTTCAAAGAGAATGTTATTTATTGTTCGCGATTCTCTAGCTTAAACAATGGAAATGTCATTATTTAATATGTACAGGACGTATTATTAGGTGTTCCAGTTGTCAAAAGTAAGACGGAATTGCGATTTTAAAGCCGCAGTTTCGGATAGATTGAACGATTTTCAGAAAATACTAAGAATGTACAAATATACAGGGTGCTATAAGCAAATTAGCGCATAAACTAAAATGATAGCACAAATGTGTTTGATGTTGAATACTGCACTTTTACGTACGTAGACCCTTACCCAAAAGCCTACAATTGTATTGTTTTAAATAAATATATGACTAAAATATCCTGAATGGAACATAATGATGGTGAATGTACTCTATGTTCTTCTAAATTTACCTAAGATTAGAAATCCCTGCCCTTTTAGCTCAAGGGTGGCTTAATGGCTCTTTGTATGCCGCAACTTTCAACATACTCTGTATTATCCCGAATTTATGGATTCAAGTTTAACCATTATGGTCTACTACTAGCATAGGTACCGCTTAGATATTTCCAATAAAAAATAAATACTAAGCTCAAAATCACCTATCAACAGGAATATTGATGTTTTCACAGCATAAACATCATTTACAGTTAAAAGACAGACTGTATCAGTAATATTTAGTCTCTTTCGTTGCCTTCAACTGAAGAACAAATATAGATTCACAACTTCTTAATACAATCGATTCCGGTTAAATTGGCCACCAGTTAATCGGGGCAGCCGCTTATTTGGGCCAAATCTTAAAGAATATATACCAAATAAAGGCAATAACAACAATTTACATCACTTATTTGGGACACCAGTCCGTTTAATCGGGACTGTAAATTTAAGATCAAAAATATAATACAAAGTAAAAACTTTAAAAATACAAGAAAAAAATTGTAAACCGTTTTATTTGTATTCTTTACGAAATGCGGTGGATAGCAGCAATTAAAAATTGTTGCTTAAAGATTGGTTCATCAGACACCCCACAGGTTTGCTGTCGCCGAGGATTCACACGCTGACTGCTGGAGATTCACACGGAGACATTGTTAGGCGTCTAGGAGATGGTGGAGTTAACATATATTCAGCAACAGCTACACCAAGCTATGGTATGGTACTATAGCAGACTCGCTTGTTCACAATTTAATTTAAAAATGTATAACCCTTGCCAAGATACCAAGAAATGCCTTGACACTTTCAAGTAAAACTGCTTTGCTGAAAAAAATTAAAAGCCAGCCACATAAGGGGAGTCATCGTCTCTAACGTGTTCTAGTCTCAATCTATCCCGATTAAGCAGAATCGACTGTATGGGAGACTGCGATAGAGTAGTGGCCGAGGCGCATGGCTTTGGAGTTATTGCTACCAAAGTCGCTTAGGTTCAAATACTAAGCACTGCACTTTCTCAGGGTGTTTATGGTGTCTCGGTTGTAGTTGGGGCATATATGCTTTCAAGGGTGGGGCATGTTAGACCCATGAATATCCCGAAATGTGATGAACTGAGATGAGGTAGGTGGAATGGGAATTCTTAAAAAGAACCTCTTCTTATAATAAATAGACTGTGCATTGTTTCATAAAAACAAAAGCATCTATAAATTAGACTCATAAATATGCATCTTTTATTTATTTAACCGAAGTTGTCTTTCTTATAGTTTCGTAAATTCTAGTGTTAAATTTTAAATTGGGAACACGTTGTATACCTTGTGATATGTTTAAAAATTTGAAGCAATCTATAAACGGTGGAAGAAGCAATGGGCTTGTTCCTATATCCTTCTCCTTGAGAAATATGGATCATTTAAACTTAAATTGTATTATTAATTTATTTAGAAAATTTTACTATTCCTCGAGTTGGCAGAAGCTACACATAATTTAAAATGTGTTAAATTATTGTATTAGTGGTATAACGCTTTTATAATCAAGTATAAACTTGATACTGTGAAGTTATAAATTAGTAAGCTCCTGAAAGCTCAAGAAGCGACCAAAAACTTTGCATCCTCTGCACATTTGACCCAGTAGTGTTGACGTAAAGATGCACAGCTTTATCACGAAGATTTACTACTCGCTCAGGACAGATTTAAAGTTTCCACGTAATGAATTAATGAAATTTAGTTAGCACTAGTTCAGTCTATCTCGTTATTCACTGTTGTGCTTGCTTCTGGAAGATAACGTTTCGACTACAAATTACGGCACGACCAAAACAATGAATATGCAAAGAAAATCCTACTACAGCCAACTAGCATGTTTAATAGAATCTGTATCATAGAGTTATGTTGTTCCAATTACGTTTGTATAGTAGTTCTTAGCAATAAAGCTCGGAACATTTTCTGGTGGTTTATGTTCCCCAAATAAAAACACAGTAACAAATTTAAGTTTTTCTGTTATATTCGAAAGCGAAATTAAATTTGCAGGGGCCATTTATGCAACGAAGTGGAACGAAGAATTTACATGAAAATAACAAGAAGAAAACATTCTTGATAAATGATGGGCGCAACTTAATTTCTCATATTATAAGTGGAACGTTGCTGAAAATTGCCACATTATTCATATATTTCATGTTCATGTTTTGAATGTGTTACGCACAAATTTGTCATCCAACATATAATTACATTAGGATACATAAATGTTGCTAATTAAATTATGATTTATTAAGTATAAATTGTCACACCAATTCATTATCGTATGTTAAAATCTGATACATCACACCTATTGTGAATTAGAGCTGTACGTGTTTATTTTTTCATCATCATTTCAAAACTGCCAGGTTATAACTCATTTCTGACAATCACATCTATTTGTTCACGATTTCATCATCAATCAACGTCACCATTTGAAAATTGGCTGGGAAGAGTTGCCTGAGATAAGAGAACGGGGAAATTGTAATTTTGCTTTATTTGCAACCACATTCAAACGTTGTATTCCAAAACAAACTAGAACACACTACAATGTGTGCATACAAACTACAAGTGTAGTGTACTATATTTCTATAAAGTTACTGTTTGAATTGAATTTTAATTTTGGAACTGAGTAACAAAAGGTATTGACTCAACTAAAGCATTGTTTGAGAAAATGAAATTGCAAACTGAGTTGCACATTAAATAATGCATGTACCAACTCTAAACGTTTTAAAATTAAATTACATAATTTTGTACCTACGTGAAACACAATTAAATTTAGTAACTAAAAATACATAAATTAGCGTGTATAAAACAATCACTTTTACGAAATGGTATTCTAGTATTGCAATATTTATTTTGTTGTTGTACCACTAAAAATGTTTGCCATATTTACCTTGTTAATTTAAATAAAGAAGGAAAAATTGCCCAAGAAGGGTTGCTTTTAAATTGGAATTTTGTTCATATACCTAGTTAAAAGTATTTCAAACAACTATTTAAGACATTTTTTATCGACTTATAAAGTTAGATCTTCTAAAGCTGTGGTCTCCAAATTCCTTAATCGCCAATATAGCAATTATGAATGTGGTTTAGAACTAATTATGTATACCTATGTATATGTAAAATGTCTTCCCCCCTTACTAAATTTTGAACAACTTGATATGCTTTCACAAAATTTTGTATGCTTTAATGGGAGGCTAAATACTACTTTTTACCCCACATTTAAATTTTATAACTTTTAAAATAGCGGCTAGGCACCGTCTTGAACTACTTTTTTAAATGGCAATGGGGGTCGCGTTACACCTCATTTGAAAGGTATTTTATTTCTGCATCTGATCCTTGAGTTTCATAAAAAAATATTCATCCAGAAAAATATGACGGATGATTGAAAATAACAAGTTTATGGAAAAAACTAAGAATTAAAGCAAAAAAGGTATGCTTTCGCAATCTTCACCATTGAAGAATGAAGAAGAAGAAGGTTCTAAAACACAACAAAATTTAATTTATACAACAAAAACTGAATTTTAATAAATGTTCAAAGGAAGTGTGCTCCTCGAATTTCTTGGCAATAGAAAAACCTATTTAATATGTCTTCCCGTAGTTTCTGGAAAGTTTCAACTCGATATTTGCACAAGCCTCTGTTATTTTACGTCGTAAATAGAAAAGGGAATCGGGTTCTGTTTGAAAATCTTTCGATTTAAGATACCCCACAAAAAAAAATTAAACGTAGTCAGGTCAGGGGATCGCGGAGGCCATTCTGTTGGACTACGATGACCAATCCATCGTCGAGGATACGTTACATAGAGATAATTGCGAACTTGTCTACTAAAAATGCGAAGGAGCGCTACCTTGCTGGAATATGATATCCATGTTAAATTCGTTTGGATTATTTTCAGCAATCTCAACTATTAATGGATGCATGAGGTTTTCCAGCATGTTCAAGTACAATTCACCAGTAAGGTTTCCGTCGATAAATAAGGGACCTACGATATGGTCGCCAAGTAATCCTATCCACACTTTTAATTTTTGCTAAAATTTGGTGTGACATTCCCGGAAAACATGGGGATTTTCATCGCACCAATACCTTACAATTTGTCTGTTAACAAACCCATTTAAAAAAAATGTGCATTAGTCACTAAAATAGATATTGCGAAGATAGGATGGGGTTCTTGCAATGGTTTGGGTCATGACCTCACAAAATTCAATCCGTCTCACCGGATCATCTTCAATCAACTGGTGTAAAATCTTTATTTTGTATAGATGGAACTTATGCCTTTTAAAAACTTTTTGACAGTGGTCGCCGATACATCACATATCGCAACTGCATGTGAAGTTGATTGCTGAGAATGTACTGCCATTTCACCGACTATCTGAATTTGTTTGTCTTCTGAAATTGCGGGTCGTCCAGGGTTTTTCTTGTTTTGTACACTTTCAGTATTAATAGATTTTTGCATAAGTTCTCTTAAATACGTCCTCGAAATAGGATGGTCCAGAAAACGTTCATTAAATATTCTTTCGGCTTCGTGAAAGTTTCGATTAGCGTCAGCAAAAATAAAAACTACTTCAGTTTTTTCCTGCAAGGTTCGAACATTCGCCATAATTATTGTTAGTTTCACTGGACAAAAATCAAGCTATTTCTATATCTATATACATACGAGAGCTGTTCTCTTTCCGTTGAGCCTATCTAGCAGGCTGTGATATTTTGAAACAAATTTTGCTTGACATTTTAACATAGTTGTTTACAAGTTTAATTACACTGAAAGTTGTCAAATATACTTGATAGTTTTTAAAATACATGATTTTATAGTAATCCTTTCTAAAAGAAATCATGGCACCGAATAAAGAGCTTTATGGAGCTGCGCTTTTTTAGAATTTAACGCGTGGCTTAACCGTAAAAAATGTTTTGAGGAAATCAATCGAGTGTTTGGTGACAAGTAGTATTTCTTAGCTACCGTAAAGCGGCGGTACAATGAATTTCAAAGTGCTCCACTTTCCTTAAATGACAAGTTTCGAGGTCCTAAGCCAAAAACGGCAATTAACGGAAAGAATATTGGTCTATTACGAAACATGACTGAAAATGCCCCGCATGTTACTGCCAGTAGTATTCAAACAACTTTAAAGATTGGTGTGAAAGCAACTGACACCATTTTACACAAACATTTGATGGCACATAGCTTTGTGCCCGTTGGATTCCTTACAATTTAACTCCAGTTCAAAAAGAAAACCGTGTGGCATGGTGGAGATCTACACTGGATCGCTTTGATAATGAATCGTCTTACTTGGTGTACATCATTACATGTGATAAAACGTGGGTATACTGCTATGATCCCGAAAGAAAGCAACAGTCGACAGTTTGGGTCCTTGAGAACGAATCGGCTCCAACAAACGTTATTCGTGAATAAAGCCGAAACAGAAAGATGTTTGCCACAGTTTTTCGAATTACTGGACATCTTTCCACTGTAGCACTGGAGGATCGTCGTACGCTTAATGCTGAATGGTACATTACGATTTGTTTGCCTCAAGTTCTCGTCCAAGGGGAATGCACTGTACTGTACTGTACTTGAATGCCCAAAACCTTGAAATAATGGGTCATTCGCCCTACAGTCAGTCCAGCCCTATAGTTCTTGCGATGGGCAATTTTCAGTTTCGGATTAGCGCTTTATTTGCACAGCACAAACTGAACGCATTTCTGTCTTTGTTAGTTGCTTGCAGATTAATATTTCCGACAAAGACGTACGTCGTAGTGACATTTGCGAACGAAACAAAACCAACACTGTACGTGCGACGTATTCTGTCGGTTGACCCGTTTAGTAGAAAGAAACTTGAGATACTTGAAGAATGTCGCGCAGATGCAGCGTAACGTCACTAGTTAAATCTGTTTCCAGCAGTATTTATAATGTTTTTGAGTTTTATAAGTCAATATTTTATTTTATACACTTGGGGAACCTTTGTTTTTGCTGGGAAATATTTCGACGACAATGTCGGAGCCTTTGTCAACCGCGTCCCAAATCCGGTCAAAATTATGACAACCAGATGTGTAAAAACTGTTAAGGGTCGGCAAAAGCGCAGTTTGGGTTAATAGTACACCAAGGATACTTTCTACCTAACATAAGTGTTATTTTAAAAATCTTAAATTAAATTGTCTTTTACAAGTCCCAAATTTCACTAATATTCGTAGCAATATTGTTATGAACAGCCAGTTGAACATTGGATGTTAGTTGGTGTTTAGCTATTCTAAAAAGAAAACGCTATTAGAAATGTCCGGAAATTTTTGAATACGCTGTGTCAACAGTTTGTGTTAAATCTATTCGATTATTTTACGCGCGAAAAAGACAATTTTGGCCCATTACGCGATGAGTTGCAGATACATTAAAAATAAGTTTACCCACCATACGGAAAATAGTGCAGCAAAGGAAGGACAATCTGCCATTAATAAAAAAAGCGCACAGCTCCAGAAAAAAGTTAAAAACTGAAGACATTCTCGAAACATTAAAAATGACAGTTAGAGATGTAGTCTACAGAATGTACGTTGAAAAAAAGCCAGTCACTTTAAAAACAGTACAACAAAATTTGAAAGACAAACAAATTCTAAATGCTGCAATATCAACGATCAGGAAACTCCTACAATGTATTGGTTTTAAATTCAAGAAAGATTGCAACCGTAGAGCACTATGTGAAACAGCTAGTACTGTGTCATTGCGAACGGCTTTTTTAAAAAAATATATAGATGATACAAATTCACCATCAACCATTCAACCTCTAAAACATTTTAAATACTGCTGGAAACAGATTTAAGTAGTGACGTTACGCTGCATCTGCGCGACATTTTTCAAGTATCTCTGTTTCTTTCTACTAAACGTGTCAGACGACAGAATAAGTCACACGTACAGTGTTGGTGTTGTTTCTTTCGCAGATGTTACTACGACATACGTCTTTGTCGGAAATATGAATCTGCAAGCAACTAACAAAAACAGAAATGCGTTTAGTTTGTGCTGTGAAAATAAAGCGCTAATCGAAAACTGAAAAATGCTGATCGTAAGAACTATAGCACCTAACGATTTCTTTTTATTTCCGAGTGTAAAAATAAGTTACGGGGTTTACGTTTTACATTGG
>JABXWE010011954.1:0-24692 GCA_014611495.1 Limonius californicus | reverse complement strand
AATATTGATTACCTTATATTATGACATTTTAAGCAAGGCAAAATAGGAATCAATCTGTAAAATGAAATAAAAACTATTGCAAGTGTTTTTAATTTTCTTATTAATTGATATAAATTTCAATGAATTAAGGCAAAAAGATATTAATAAACGATAATTATAATAAACAATATAATAGCTGTGTATAGATGTACCTTGTTTATACTTCAAGTGTATGTTTCAAGTAGCATCCCATCTTAGTGCTGTTCCTTATTCTAAAATTATTTTGATAACGATGGGCCACAGCGGATTGTGTTACGATAATACATATACAGGGTGATTTATACCAGGAGACGAAAAATGAATATTCGTGTTCGGGATTGGATTGTAAGCAAAAAATGTAAAATAACTTTTTTCCCGATCGGCCTTTGTTTTGGAGATATCGAGGTTCAAACTTTTGAAAGATATAATTTCATGTTTCACAAAAAATCTAATAGTAGGCCATATGAAAACTTTATTTAATCACTGTAATGGTTACACAGAAAGAAAAACCATTACTTTAACTTGCAATTCATGTTCGAAAAGTCCACCGCTAGCGGCGATGCAAGCCTGGCAGCGTAAAACCACTGAATTATAAACTGCAGCAAAATCTTGTTCATTTTCAATTTGAAACACAGCATTCATAATTCTGTCTCGTAATTGCTCTTCATTGTGAATTTCCTCTGCATAAAGTAGTAGTTTTACGTGGCCCCAGAAGTAAAAATCCAGTAGATCTGGCGACCTAGTAGGCCACTGAACTGCCTACTCATCCATCTTCCATTAAAATGATTGTCTAGCCATTCTACAACAACCCTTGCAGCATTACTTCTCTGTTTAAAGTCCTCCAAACGAAGTTTTGAGAAACTTGCAGACAGGTTGCGAACTGCATTCTTGACAAAATTTGTATCTTTTTTACACTAACTACTAAGAGCAATACTATGTGACAATTGTCAACAACTAGTAAATAAGTCTTTTGTTTCGAAGCAATTGACTTACAAGTTCAGAAAACTTCATGCCTCGATATCTCCAAAACAAAGGCCGATCGGGAAAAAAGTTATTTTACATTTTTTGCTTACAATCCAATCCCGAACACGAATATTCATTTTTCGCCTCCTGGTATAAATCACCCTGTATAAACCATAAAACTGATTTTTGTTATTAAACCTAATGCAAGGTATCTCACAAGCATGTTTATAGTAATAGCAGTAGGAGTAATAAACGGTAATTATAATAAACAAGAAAACCGCTGTGTGTGTGTAGATGTAAGTTGTGAACTTTGTAAATATGCGTAACTGCTAACGAATTATGTAAATGTTTATACTTTTCAAGTAGAATCCCATCTTAGTGCAGTTTCTTATTCTAAGATTATTTTGATAATGATGGGTGACAACGGATTGCGTTACGTTAATACATGTATAAACCATAAAACTGATTTTTGTTATTCAACGTAATACAAGGTGTCTCACAAGCGGTATTATAGTAGTAGTAGTAATTAACAGTAATTACAATAAACAATTAAATCACTGTGTGTATATGTAAGTTGTGAACTTTGTGAATATGCGTAACTGCCAACGAATTATGTAAATGTTTAAACTTTTTAAGTAGGATGCCATATTAGTGCTGTTTCTTATTCTAAGGTTATTTTGATAATGATGGGTGACAGTGAATTGCGTTACGATAATACACGTATAAACCATAAAACTGATTTTTGCTATTAACCACTGTACAAAATATATAAATGATAGAACTGATTTTCGTTATTAAACGTAATACAAGGTATATCACAAGCATTATTATAGTAGTACTTAGTAGGAGTAGTAATAAACGGTCACTATAATAAACAATAAAACCGTTGTGTGTAGATGTAAGTTGTGAACTTTGTAAATCTGCGTAACTGTTAACGAATTATGTAAATGTTTATACTTTTCAAGTAGGAACCCATCTTAGTGCTGTTCCTTATTCTAAGATTATTTTGATAATGATGGGTGACAGCGGATTGCGTTACGATAATACACGTATAAACCATAAAACTGATTTTTGTTATTAAACCTAATGCAAGGTATCTCACAAGCGTGATTATAGTAGTAGTAGTAGGAGTAATAAACGGTAATTACAATAAACAATAAAACCGCTGTGTGTAGATGTAAGTTGTGAATTTTGTAAATCTGCGTAACTGTTAACGAATTATGTAAATGTTTATATTTTTGAAGAGGGTCCCATCTTAGTGCTGTTTCTTATTCTAAGGATATTTTGATAATGTTGGGTGACAGCAGATTGCGTTACGATAATACACACACCATAAAACTGATTTTTGTTATTAAAGATAATGCAAGGTATTAGTAGTATTAGTAGTAGTACGTTTCAAATTGCAATTGGTCTTCTATTCTAAATCTTCTGGCACGGGCGAATTTAAGTATTTGTTCGTTCATTACAGAGACATAAATATGTAAAGTGTTTGGTGTTAGTAATTGGTTGTGTTCTGGCAAATGTTTGCTTACACTACATTGTCTTTAATAATGATTTAAGTGAATCGAAATAGGATTTAAGCTAAGATATGAAATAATAACTGGTGAAATAATTAATAATAGTATAACTAGTTATTAATATGAATTTTGATAATGTAACCAATGAAATTATATAATGCACAAATTATACCACGTAATTAACTAATTACGCTTGTAGCTACGCTTATAATTACGCAGCCACTTAGGCTTACGCTGTGTATAACGTACACCTACATATAATGAAAAACTCTAAATCGATTAAATATTTATAAAAATTCAGTTACATTATTATATATGTGTAGATATCTTTAATGATGTCCGTTATCGTATATGTCCATGACCTTTAAAAAAATGCATTGAAGCTACCAGTTATTAAAAATATAAATTTTTTACGACTGTAAAATCATGTATACCTTACGTCGAAGTCGAAATCAAATCCTACGCTTCGATGGTATCAGCCTTTAAGATCTCCGAGTTTCCATAAAATTGTAATAAAGCGCAACGTAGGCGTACGGAGCATGCAGCAATTATATCAGATAAACCACAAAGCCATAAAAATACCGCTTTAATCGTGACTACCTAATAATATTATGAAAGAAACAAAAGTCTTTGGCGACTGCAACCTTTACGATGGCACATTCAGTCCTAACCCTTCTTGATTTGCCCTTACGGAATAAATTTTCGAAGATGGAGACAGGCGGGGTTGCTCTGGCAGAAAGAGAAGGACTGGTAGATGTTTCAGTTTCCGCGTCAGAAAGGCCAGTATATTTCAGTTTGCTTATCTACAGAAATGAGTAATATGTACTAAAATATGATAGCTTTGAGGACGTGAGTTGTTACAGAATGTTTCAATTACGCAAGGGTTATTTTAATAAGAATTTTGACAGCATATGTACGGTATTCTTTGTTGGTCGCGCTTCCATTCACAGATCTAGATAGAAAACGAAAGATGTTGATTTTTATTTTAATAAAATGTAAACATGACCCTGTTTTTCGGTCGGTTTTGTGATTTCCACGGTCCACTACCTTTCAGATTGAAGCTGGAGATAAAGAACCGTGTTTGGAGGCTTCCTAGAACCGCGTTTTGATTATTATAACTTATTCTTGACTATTTTTTGTACGCCCGGTAATTAAATTATCGAACTGGATATACACAGACAAAGGATGTTCATTTACATAATTTATGTTTTATTTCTAGTAGTACTATTTTTATTTTGCAAGAATGCCTCAAGTAATACTTCAAGATAAAAATTATTGCATAATTCTGCAAGTTTTTCTATTTTAAAAAATTAATTAGTAATTGTTTTATGAAGAAGGTATGATAGTCATCAGCAATACAATCTGTTGTATTATTTAGACATAAGATTATTAAAAAAAAATCAATTAAAACTGGTAGCGCAGATATTAATAGTTAAACTAATAGGTAAACTAGTGTTGTGATTATTTATCAATTATGTATTATTTACCGAATGTATTATTTAAATAATCAGTTCACCATATAACACTCCATTAGTGACGTAATTTTTTTTAGTGGGTGATTCTAAACCTTTTTATTCCTTAAATTACCTAGTAATTGTTTTCTTGAATTCAGCACCGTTATGGAGGTATGGAATTTTGAAGTTTCTTTTACATCAATTCTGTAAAATGTGTATAACTTTCGGTTTCTTATCGCATTTTGATAAACTTTACTGTTTTGCAAAGCTAACAGTATAACTGAAAAAGATACAATTGATCGTGAAAAGTTGATGAAATGTGAAACAGAAGTGAAAAATTCGGTTGAAAAATTTGTAAATTAGGTTATAGCTTGAAAATAAGAACGTTATATTGAGTGTGTTGCATCTTCCGAACTATTAATCTGGTTTTCCAAGAAAAGATTTAAATTTTTTTCAAAAAATCTATATAAGTTTATTAAGAAACGATACCTAATTCATACATTTTTACACCAAAGTTTTCATTTCTAGGTTAGATTACCTCCACTTTCTATACTCAATTTTTTTAAGCTTGGATTGGGCTTTCCTAAACAACGAAGTATATTAAAATCTAACAAGAAACAACAAAGTTATTTACATTATAGTGAATTGATGTAAAATAATTTTAAAGCCCCTTATCTCCATAACAGTACTGTTTTAAAACAATTCTGTGTGATTTAGGGGTTAAATAACCTTAGCTACAAGCTAAAGTTTTTCGGACATGTTTAAAATCACCCTGTATATGTTCCAAATACCACTGCATAAATGATAAAACTACCGAGCACCAATTAGCTGTAAAATCACAATCGATCACCAGATTGTTTGATTAATAGATTATTATATTAATCGAATGTTTTAGTAATCGAATCTTTATAGAATAATTACATTAATCGTTCAATAGATGATAGATTTATCGATAAGGCGAGATTCGTACAATCAGCCCATTTTTAACGTGTGCTGATGTGTACATGGAGTTTCCAATAGCTGTCACTACATGAAGATGGCGCTCATGGTGCAAGATAGTGAATGTTTCAATTAGAAGAAATTCTTAAGATGAGTAAGATTAATATTTACATGCGTGTGAAAGTTACGACAGTGCAGTTAGACAGAAAGTCTTTAAATGTTTGTATTTCGAACTCAAGTAATAGTTCAACCAGATGGTCTTTGTTGTAATGTAAAAGAATTTTTATTGCCCAGAGACAGTAATAACGAATAATTGGTAAACTGAAAACTGGAACTATTTTCACGTAAACAGTTGTTATGTAATGATTATGAGCAAATGTTTAATAGTTATCAAAAAATGTTGGCACTTTCTGACCTAGACTAAAATCCTTGAAATAATAAAACCACATATATAAAATAAATGGTTAATCAGTTTCTACAAAAATAATCAGCTATTTAAAACAAATTAGTTTTGAAAACAGTAATTGTAAATGAAAAATTAAGCAATCGTTTCTATTCAAAATTGTCAAATGCAGACCAAAATCGACAGTATAAAGTAATAAAATTCAAAAAATTACAAAGCGGCGGTACTTGCCATACTAGTTCGACAACATATTAATTGGAATTGCTGTCTTTATAGAGTGCGTTGCTTCTATTTTTCCTAATCCCATAGCAAGTTTATTGCACATTTTGCAGTACACACACTGTATATTTTTGAAATCGCATTTAGAAGTTCCTCAAAGTATATTAACATATAATAGAAAAGCCTAATAGGGAACATCGCTACACAGGTAGCAAAGTATGGGTCACTAACAGGGATTTGGATAGACGATTCGAGGCCCTCGAAATGGACTTCTGGAGAAGCAGTTTTTGAATTTATAGACTGCAAAAAGTAAGGAATGACAGGATCAGGCAAATTATGGAGGTTGGAGCACCGTAGGCAATGTCATTGAACAAATGTAATTGCTATTGGCATATGGTTTTTAAAAATATGGCTCAGGAGACTCTAAGAAAGAAGAACAAAGGAAGGCCAAAAACGACATGGAACGATATCATTTTTGCAGCAATGAAAAGAACACATTTAACGGAGTAGGATTGGGAAAACAGGCAGATATAGAGAAAACGTATAAGAAGCGACAGCCTTAAAAAGATTGCTAAATTATAATACGTATAATACATTTTGGAGCTTAGCAAAACTGGCAGCACTGAACTAATTCAGTTAAGTATTTGTAAGAAATTATTAAAGTACGAGAATTTTCCTTTTTTGGTAGCTTATAAGTGAGGAAAACTACCACGTTGATGCAACAATTTATTTACAACGAATAACAACAATTTCCAGATAACAAAATCAGGAGAGAACATAACAATAATAACTGCACGCTCACTGCTGCTGTGCTGGAATGATTTTGCGTACCTTCCCACCCTATCTTATATGTAAGGGTAAAGTGATTTAGGTCAGCAGCATCAGAAAGTGTGCGTTTTCACCAGAGAAATGTGGCTGCTATTGTTCAGCATCCTCCCTGGGAATTTCGGAGGGTACCTTGCGTCGCTACAGTACCCCCTTGCTAGTGATAATGTTGATGGAAATTAAGCTTGGTAGCGCTCCGGGAAGTGAACATTTCGTCCACTACGTGTGGTTATGGTTTTGGGCAACTAGGCGTAGGTGGGTCTGGGTCCGTTTGAATGCAGGAGAGAACCGTGGTAAAAGTTTTTGAAAGCTGACTTTCTTCGGCTAGTATGAAAGCAGGTTTTAGTCTGTTGATGCTGATGGTTTCATCTTTACCGCAAATGTTCAGAACAAACGTTCGTTCGGCTCTAGATACGATTGGGAAAGAACCATAATATGGAGGTTATAGAAAACATTTTTACGGCTGGCTAGTTCCTGAAACATAAAAGTGGATTGACTGCCATGGCGGGTAGCCGGTCTTGGTCGTAACTGTCGTATCCGTTGGTGAAGTTGCTTCACGAAATCTGAAGTGTCCGGTGCTGGTTGTGAATTCAAAAATTCACCAGGCACGCTGATGTTGTCGCCATACGTCAGCTCGGTCGTCGTTGTTCCTAGGTCTTCTTTGTGGGCTGTGCGGATGCCAAGAAGAACAGCTGGTAGGATGGCGGTCCAGTTCTCGGTTTCGTGGCATTTTATTGCAGCTTTTAGTTGACGGTAGAAACGCTCCACCATGCCGTTGGCCTATGGATGGTATGCTGTGGTTCTGAGATATCAAGTTCTTGTAAGATAAGTCAATTCTTTGAAGAGGGAGGACTCGAATTGGCGCCCTCTGTCGGTGGTAACTTTGCGTGGAACGCCAAAGCGTGCTATTCAACCGTTGAAAAATGCTTTAGCTACGGTTTCCGCTGTAATTTCTTTTATTGGGATGGCCTCTGGCCACCGCGTATAGCAGTCAATACCCGTGAGGATGTATCTGAATCCTGATGAGTGTGGCATAGGGCCGACTATGTCCACGTGTACGTGTTGGAACCTGGCGTTTGACGTCTTAAAGGAACCTAGGGCTGTTGAGTTGTGCCGCGTAATTTTAGATCGCTGGCAAGCGATGCAGCTTCGGGTTCAATCTTTGCAGTCTTCGAGGGATGGCCACAGAAAGCGTTTCGTAATCAGCCTTGTTGTGGCCCCAATTACCGGAATTGATAGCCCGTGCAAAGAATTGAAGATCTGCCGTCTAAATGGCATCGTAATGAAAGGTCTTGACATATCACAAAAAATAAACGAAACAAAATGTTAAAATAGAACTTACGGCGATCACGATTTTTAAAAGGTCGCTGTGTCACCACTTTGGTAGCTTGTATGTGAGGAAAACTACCACGTATATGCAACAATTTATTTACAACAAATAACAACAATTTACAGATATCAAAATCACGAGAGAAAATGACAGTAATAACTGCAGGCTCACTGCTGCTGTACTGGAATGGTTTTGGGTACCTTCCCACGCTATCTTATAAGGGTAAAATAATTTACGTCAGCAGCATCGGAAAGTACGCGTTTTCACCAGAGGAATGATGACTGCTATTGTTCAGCATCCTCTCAGGGAATTTCGGAGGGTAGCTTGCGTCGCTACACCTTTATTTGCATTTTTGATTGTCTTAGGGATATCTTAATTTTTCCGAAGTATTCATAGTCTTACTAAACATAGCGACCTTTTCTCCTATCCCTGCGTTGGGCGTTTAAAGGGCAACAGACACAGGGTACTTACAGCTTAACGTGGGCTCCGAACCACAGGAGTATTCAGATTCTTTCCAAAATTTCAAAAAGACGCTTCTTTATCAATTTCTATTAGGATGAAACTATCGATACATTTGCAAAGAGAGGGCGCTATTTTTATTAGCTTTCGTCTAACACATACAACAGTTCTTCGACTAAAAACATTTTTAGAAATTGTCACTTTGGAGAAAACAAAGCAACATAGCGTGCATATCTCACTTCTCTACTAACTCAAAGACTTCCCCCTATGATCTTCTCGGCCTTCCACTCTTTCGTTTTTCGTGTATGTGGTGACGTGTTTTTCCCTTCTTATTCTACTTCGTATCTCATTGTTTATTACCCAATTTTGTCAATTTACAGAGTATCCTCCAAAACTCCATTTTCGCGGTTGTTAATTTTTCTCTGTTCATTATGCTGATTGCCCATACATCTGCCCCATACGTCCAGATACTCTGTATCATTGTATTGTATATTCTGGTGTTTCTGGTTATGTTTTGCTTATGTCACTACCCCATGAAGTAAAATTAGTTGTCTTAGGCATGTTCTTCTCTGTCCCAATATACTTCTAAATTCTGCCTTTGCAGTGTAAAACTTTAAAAGGCAGATGCTTAAATTTTTGGGTTTCTTTAATTTCTAAATTGTCCTCTATTTCTGAATCTCCTTTTATGGTTTTAAACTGTCCCCTATTATGACTAAATATTTTTTTTACCTATCGTTAATCTGTAATCCATCTTTGGTGTATTAATCTGTAAATTTTCTTGCTATGAAACTAAGTTCTTCCTCTTCTTGTGCAATTAATACCTCTCGTCAGTGAAGCCTAATGTGTTCCTTTCAGATTGGGGAGTACTACTCCACATTTCCATTTCCAATTCCGTAATGTTTTATACTAATTTTTATTGCAAAAATGAATTTTTGGAATATTCCTATTTCCGACGTGATTTTCCAGAGTTCTCTTTGAGGTAAGCGATCGTAGGCTTTACAGAAATCGATGAATGAAGAAGGGAAAAAACAACGAAATGCAAGATATACTTCCCTTTTTACCTTCTTTTTCTCCATTAGCTGTTGTATCTGGTAGATGTGGTCAATGGTGGATCTTTTTGCCGTGAAACCTACCTGATCTTCAATTACGTTCTCTTGTGTTTGGGATTCTATCTTACTTCGTATTACTTTTCCATAAACTCTTGCATTATTTTCACGTTTCTTATAGATTCATGTTATGTGTGCTTGTTTCCACTCCGTAGGCATATCTTCTTGGAAGATTATCTGCACGATTCGGAACAATGTTTCTGTACTGTATTTTATTAGCTCCTATAGGATTCCACCCGGTGCTACCGATTTACCATTTGCCATAGTTTTTACTGCTTTCTTTTTATCTTCCATTGTTAATTTAATTTGGTTATTCTCATTCTCTCCTTGATATCTTCCATCTTCTCTTCCTGTTCTTCGATTTCCATGACACCTTGTCTTTTTTCCGTTAGTGGGTCCTTTTTTCCCATTCTTCTTGTCTAGTATTCTTTATATACGATTGTTCTCTTCTGTTAGATTTTCGTGCTTTTATCACTCTCCAGGACGGAGCCTTGGTCCTGTTCTTAATTTATTAGTTAAATTTTTCCCTTTTTCTAATTGCTGGAGAAAAAATACAACAAAATATGATACCCGATGTAATCAGCTGCTTAGCTACTTAGTTCGACCAAGTAAAAGAAAATCAATAGACTGATTTTAGCAATAGAACTTATTAATAGTAGCAAACATTTCCTAGTAGAGAGACGTATATAAAAGTTTAAATAAAAGCTGTCAGGCTACATCCAGTGGATCTCCAACTTGTGTCGCAAATTGTATATACATTGCCGTTAGTTATTCAGTCGGAGCTAATAGTATTACAGCAGGAATTTTACACTGATTAAACCTAGTGAACATATATCCTTAAAGACGTGATAATAAGGCAAATATTAATCTTGACGAATAAACCACGGAGAAAAATATGTAGAAAATTGCCTGCAGCAAAAAGTAGTTCAAATGAGAACCAAGATTTCAAACTAAGTATGTTGAAATATTTCTTTAAAAAGGTTTTTATTTAAGATTTTCGATCTTATTAGCTCGATCATCTTCAGTACGAGTTTTGATTTTTTAATCGTCGTCTAATTCTCTACAAATACTACCTTTTAGAATATTTTTGAAATAAGGAGAGCGGATTAAATATAGTGTTACCAACTAATATTTCGACTAGTGATCTCGAAATGCTGTAACGGAATACTGCTGATGTCGATGGTGATTGTTTAACAGCAAAGCTTTCTGACTGTTTTTTGATTCCTAGCACAATGCCCTCCGAGATTTTGAAATTGGATGTGTGAAAAATGTAAATGAAGTTTTGTAGCGATATTCATTGCTTTTGATGTATTTCTTCAACCTTTTTAATTTTTTAATTAGCGAAGTCATATTGTGCGGCAACTACTAAACGAGAATATCAATGTACTTATGAAATTTATATCCGCACTTTAACCGTATACGTGTTCGCTTCCACAATCAGAGCGTCATCTCCCTGACATACGAGCCGAGGCAGTCACATATTTGCAATTTTTCCGTCTGCACCGTCATATGTTGTAATGCGCTGCAATTTGTAGCCCGCTCTGGAGAGTAATAAAGATATTACCGGTGTTCACCGCAAGAATAACATCCAGATTGGCTGATTTCATATAAAATATATACAAAGTCCCTATCTCGTGATCAAACTTTGAAATCGCTTGTTTCTACGCGGAATTTCTCAGAATCGGGTGAACATTCATGAGCTGACTCGGCCTGTTTAAATGGCTACCGTTTCGTTCTGGTCGCAAAAGAAAGATTTAAAGAACTCTTAAGACAAAATTCGAATATACATAGTTCTAGGACATTTCCAGGTTTTACAACTGATTGCAGAGGAAAAATATAGAGAAAATAATAGAGAAATTTTTAACGAGAAAATAATGAAATACATTACTTTAAGATAGATGTTAAATATTTTTTTATATATCTATTATAGATAGAGGCCGCTGCCTAGCTACTGTTAAAATGAGCCACGTGCGTTAGTTAATATCCCTATATGGTGCACTAGATTTAACATTGTAACATTCCTGCTACAGTACTATTAGATCCTACTGAATAATTAACGGTAATGTATATAAATATGTATATATATATATATATATATATATATACAAGTTGCAACACAATTTAGAGATCCACAAGATGTAGCCTGACAGCTGTTTGGTTCAAATTGCCTTTATATACAAGCTGGGAAATTAATTTTCTTTTACTTAGTCGAACTAAGTAGTTGCTATGAGTAGCAACATCATTGAGAACTGTATTAGTAGCTGATTACATCGGACATCATATATTGTTGTATTATTCCTCCTGCAATTGGAAAAAAGGGAACAATTAACTAATAAATTAATAGCAGGGACAAGAAGCTCCGTCCTGGAGAGTGATGAAAGCACTAAAATCTAATAGAAGAGAACAAGCTTTCAAAAAGAACACTAACGAAGAAGAATGGGAAAAAATATTCCTAATAATCAGTCGCGGATGGTTCTTATTGCAATAACAAAAAGTTATATTTTCCAATAATATACGCAATATGTTGCTATAGGTTTTCCTATTAATTAATAATTAAATACGTTTACTGTTAATAATCTCATTTGCATTCTGGCCCCAGGTTGGGCGCCAAAATATTTGCTATAGAACGTTCCCAAACATACACAAATAAAATTATATGTTGTTGCTATTATCCACGTTGGTGCGCCTAAATTAACACCCCTCCTTGAATAATTTGCTGTTTATCAAATAAATTACATTTAAAAATGCTCTTACATATTCTTGAATAAATCTGGACGATTTTCACAAACCAGATTCCAGATACTTTACTCATAATCTCAGGGTTTTAATATGCCGAAACATAAAATATTGAGTCGTTTGATTTTTGATTTCAAAACCACAGCAAGTTGCGAATGGTTGAAGCATGAATTACAAAATGAATCAATGACATAGGAGACTATCTGTTTCCCTATTTACATAAGAACAAACACACAAAGTATTAAATCCAACTGCGATAGTTTAACAATATTATCATAAAGATTTTCTACACTTGGATACACCTTTTTTGGATGTAATTGCATATTTTAACGTTGGTATTGCTTGTCATGAAATTATGTTGCTAGCCGTAGATAATATGATTAAGACTGATATCCGCCTGTCACTTTAAACAATTCTCCAAAATTTATAAATTATTTTCGTAGATGTTAAATCAGTTAAATGTATGAAACTTTTCATTCTATAATCCAGATTTGACGTATTACCCTCAGTTGACATTTAGTTACATCACCAGTAGCGAAAAATAAAACAAGGTCGAAAACAATAAACGATCTACTGGCGCTACGTATTCAGAAATTGAAGTCGAATCCTGAAAATTTGCAACATTTACGCAGCAGCCGAACAAGCGTAGGTTCGCCCTGAAAGATAAACGCTTCTTGAACATTAAATTACAACCAACATTCAATTATTATTATCCCGTTTTCATGGAGATGGAACAAAATTAAGAGAAAAATATGAAAGTGAAACGCTTTTAGCTTAAATCTGCGACGCATCTCGCAATTTCGACAGCCAATCAGGAAATTGAACACAAATACAAACTTAACTAAACCTAAATTTGCACTTTTTTTATATTTAACAATACCAAAAATTTAAATTCATTTTTCTGTTCTCAAGAAATTGCACACATTTTGATTCGCCATACGGATAATAATTAGATAATAATATTTTGACAGTTACAGTTACGATATCCGAAAGTACTGTACATTGAAGCGTGGAACAGCTCAGATAAATCAAAGAAATAGTAGCTATTGCCCTTATTCAGCAAGACAGACGGATTAACAGCTCTTCAAATTTATCATAATTTACAATTTATTGTTGTAAGTATTGTAGACATATAACACAAAATAAACTATTTTAAAGTGACTGCCAGATGAATTCTGTGGTTGTAGATAGAAGGACATAAGTTGAATCGTTTACAAATCGCTTCTTCTTTACTGCAGCGATGCGACAGAGAACGAGATGAATTTTGGACTTAATTGTGACAACTTGCGTACATTATTTTACTCCTGAGTCAAAACGTGTGTCACATCACATCGCTACAGCTAAAGATAGCAAAAACTATGTTGTCAGCTGGTAAAGAAATGGGATTTTCAAGGGCTGTTTGTTTGTTGATCGTTTTACAGAACGTCGTATAGTTAATGCAAATTAGTATGGTTGACTTTTGCGCTATAAAGTTAGGTGAGTAGTAAGAAACAAACGGAAGAGAAGACAAAGTTCGGTTTGCTTTCTCCAAGATAATGCTCGCTCTCATACTGCTTAATAACAGTTGAAAGCATAAAAAAATTGACTTGCACCTTCTTCTGTATGCAGCATACAGTTTTGATCTTGCTTATTCCGACTTTGATTTGTTAGGCCCTTTTTACTCGGTAGCGCTAGTGCATCGCTATACAGGAGGATTACACCGAAAAATCATATCGTTATAATACTGTAATACCTTGTTTCCAAAAAGAAAAACCTGTTTACATTTGAACGCTCCTTGTACAACATACTCCAGTTTAAGTTCACCATCACAATGCAAACTAGTTAGTTTTGATGTCACTAATATGTTTTCACAAATACCTCCTTAAGAGTGTATTCCTTTGTTAAATAATATTTTTATCGACAAATATGTTGAATTAACGAAACGGAATGAGTTGATTCAATTATTCGAACTTTGCAATAATCAATTTTTTTTTATTTTAATGAACAAGTTTATCTCCAGAAAAATGGTTTACCAATGGGCAGTCCAACTCACCACTTTCAGCTAATCAATTTCTGGAACATTTGGATGATCGAATTTTTGAATTAAATCAATCTTCGAAAATTACATTTTAGTTCCGTTACGTTGATGATATTTTAGCGTGTTTTAATAGTTCATTTGAAATTATTGATGGTTTCGTAACGGTTAGTAATACTCTATACTCAAACATAAATTTCACATTGTAAATAGAACAAAACAAATGTATAATTATTTAGACTTAAACAAAAAATTAATTCCAAGAACAAACTCGAATACTCTATTTATAAAAAACCTACACAAATAGATATCACAATACCTCGGGACTCATGCCGCCATAAAACACATAAATTAGCAGCCTATAGGTCTTTGATACATAGAGCTGCGAGAGTTCCTCTAAATAACAGTGATACACCAAAGAAATTTCGATTATTGAACAAATTGCACACAGTAGTGGATACAACACAAAACTGATAGACACACTAATCAAAAAGAAAGATTATAAATTAGCAATTCAAAGAATATATCCAGAAGACCGCTCTGAAAATGTTAAATATATTTCAATTCCATATTTCTGTGATATATCGGAGAAAATTTCTAAAATTATAATCAGAACAAGTACATCTAAAATAATTTATATAGCAATAAGAAACACTTTCATCACATTATTCAATGCAAAAGATGGAACTAAGGATTTGTTAAAATTTGACATTTACAAATTAAACTGTTCACATTGTAATTATGTATACATAGGTCAAACAATTAGAAATGTTGATACTAGATACAAACAACGCATACGCTCATACAAATACAAAACACCTAGAAAAATTTAACTACGCTAAACACTTATTAGAACACAATCATGCATTGACATCAAATAATATAATAACATTTTTAGACATCTGTAATGATAAACAAATTCACAAACACGCTTTAACAAATACACCTTTAATGAATGAGCAAATAGCGCATCAATGCCCCGCTATTGGATGCTTTGGAATAGAAGACCAGAACTAAAGTACGAAATGAAGATCCAATGTGCTGTTGCCCTAACTACACATGTTAAATATATTTAATGTTTTTGAAAATGACATGTAAAATGTCGAAATATGTATAAGACACAAACATTAATATTTGTTTAAATTGAGTCTATTATTATTACTAAAATATATTTCAAGGAAGTAACAATAAACAATGATAATATAGCTCACACTTGCAATTAGGGGGGCTATATACAGAATTCCAGAAGATAGTTTGAGTCGAAAAGTCCATATAAACATATGTCCTAAACGTAACCGTTTACGAGTGATTGTTTATTCCTTATTTATGTGATTAAAATTTTAGTTTAACGAATTTATGAAATAAATCTTTTTAAATATATTTTTATTATTGTATTTACAACGAATATTTAACATTATCTCCATTGTGTTCGATACATAAAGCTGCGTTCTCAATATGGTTGCTGAGCTATTCCTAATAATATCGACCGCATGCTGTATTCTTTTACATAATTCTTCTACCGTGTGCACTTCAGTTGCATAAACAATCTGTTTCACGTGACTCCAAATATAAAAATCCGATGGAGTCAGATTCGGCGAATGCGGTTGCCATACTACGGGTCCCTCTACTCCAACCTTTCTTCCCGGAAAATATGCGTTAAGCCAAGCTTTGATACGAAAACATTGATGTGCTGGTGCCCCATCGTGTTGATACCACATTGCACGTCTAATATTTAATGGCACATTTTCCAGTAATAAGGGTAGAGAGTTTTCTAGAAAATCTTCGTAATTTGCACATTCAAACGGTGTGTCAGTTCAAATGGTCTAATCAGTCGATCATTAAGAATATCAGCTACCATATTGACACTAAATCTATGTTGAAAATGCCAGCGTCTTCTTAAATGAAGATTTTTGCAGCCCATTCATGAAAATTCTTGTGGATTTTATATAATAATTCAACTCTGTTGGTCATCTTTTTGATGGTAAATGATAAATAATTAACACAAGGGTGTATTGGTAAATATGTTTATTTTACACAGTGGCTACTATGCAAGTTACCGCAGTGGAGTGAAGAGAACTGCTGTTTTTACGGTTTGAACATTTTTTGTTTGGGGATTTACCTGAACAACCCTTTATATAAACACACAAATAAATGGTGAAATTCAATGGAAGGCTTAAAGATTACAACATTTGACGTAATCCTAAAAGGTTTTCCTAGTACATTATAGAAGAACTATGTAATTGACATTTCCTGAAAAATATAACTGTTATAAACTAAGTACAACTGAGCTGCCGCAACAAAAATTATGTTAATTATTGATACATTTTGTGTGAAAGAAGCTTCATCGGTCCATAAAATATGCGGTAGGTTTTGATTATTTTGTACGCAATTACAAAATCTTTAACAAGCTTCAAAATCATTACCTAGAGCTTGAACCCTTTGATGATGATATGGATGCAAGCGAGCACTTCTTATTATGCTCCATATTTCAGTACGTAATGCAATTCCTCGCACACTTGAAAACGGATCTTCTTGTAATAAATCAAGAACTGGTTCATCATCGTTTATGGGTCTACGGACAACTGCTTGGCCGACTGCTGTCACGCCTTTAATCTTTACTATATAAAAAATTAGCTGAATAAAAAAAACTTCGCAACTACGCCACTGCTTAGGTAGTAAATTACTAAGTTGACAAAAGTTAGAATCCCGGAAACCCAATCGAAGAAGGAGTAGGTTCCAACAATTAATTTATAGGCGCCACCGACTTATAATTTTACTAACTTCGTCCGAGATGGTAAATGGGAAGTCGGACCCCAAGATAGATAATTACCTACCTTTATATCTCCTATCTGTGCTTTAGGTAGACTTAGTTCTAGATACTTCGTCGTAAAATAAAATAAAAGACAAGTTGCAACCAAAACTCCTTTTACTTAGTGAAAAAACAAACCACAACCAAAATAAATTAGCAGTCCCAACTTTACGTTCCTGGAACTGACTATAACTAACTTAAATTGGGCGACATTCAAACAATTTTTCGGACCTTTATTGCGCTACTCGAATAAGATACCAGTAATTTTTAGCGCAATCCGTAACATAGGAGGCCTCCGCGATACAATTCATGCGTGATCAGAGCGATCTAGGACAAAAATGTTCAAACTGCAAACTCTTTAACACGCAATATCAACCCTCTATCGGAGTACCCTGTATATATGATTCACGTAAAATTGTTTCCCTTAATAAATGTAAATAGTATTTACGCATATCCCCAATTAAAACCCCAATGACACAATTCAGTGACTCCAAATCAATTATTAAATTAACTCTTAAATAACGATAATGAAATAGTAAACAACAAGGCAAGGTTGTACAATTTTTAAAATGTACTATTTAAATGCACTTCCCTTGTTCAAGATGTGGCGGCAATCAGCGCGACCGAGCACCAAGCTCCTTATCTATAGCCCCAGGCGTCCACTCGGTTCGGTAAAAACCTTCCCAAGGTTACTCGACGATGACATCGTACCAATATGAACAATACGTATGAATGTAGAGTTTTTCTACTGCGTCGCCTTAATTTCGGGACGTCCAGCCGCACGAATTTTGCCTAAATTAAATTTATCGGAGATTAGAATTAAGGTTCTGGAAATTAAGATAAGACAACAATTTTCTGGTTATAACCAACTATCCAGTAGATGGCCATAACACCAAACAAAATCTTCTTTACCGGAGTATATTCTATATTGGAAATAAATTCCTGGAGAGTTGCTTCCCTTCAACTATGGGAAAAGCTCCTGTGTGTAGTGACTCTCAAAGCGGAAAATGAATTTACAATCCCAAAACGAATTAAAAGAAATAGCTCACTATTCTCAATATACTTCCGGTAAGATCGACTATACCCAACCCACTGACATAATTACGGAAAGCTGTCTTTTAGAATCTCCTTCCCCTCAACTTTTGAAACTCCACTACGCACCACGTTGACGTGACAGAAATGTAACTTCGAAATATTAAAAAGTCCTATAAGCAGGAGAATCACTAAATATGTAAAAAGGGTTGATTTCTTTTGGCGCGGAAACCGTTACACTGCGTATCTTGCATTGAAGGTGCCATGTTCCCGCAGCTGACGATGTGAATTAAAGAAAACTGCACGCCTGGGCAGTCTTCTATTGGGATATCTTCTGCGATATTCTTGCTGTGCTGCTAAAACGTTTCCATCACACAGACCGTAAATATAATGAATATTTGCATATTCTTCATTTGAAAATAGCATTGGCATTGTGAATTACTTGTGAATTACGATGGGAATAGGGATACAAGGAAGAAGCCAATAACCAGCCAATAAGATGCGATCTTGGCAACTAGATCAGTATTTCAGAAATCCGTTGAACTAAAATTTTAACTACATAAATTATGAAATAAGCAATAACTCGCTAACGGTTACGTTTAGGACATGTTTATATCGACTTATCGTCTCCAAATAAGTTCTGGAATTCCTCTTTGAAATGCAGAAAGGCACGTTGTGGGACACACTGTATACCTCAACTACCATTTCATGGTTTAGCAACTACTTATAAATTTTTGCAGTATTTATACAAATTTTAAATTGACTTTTCATTTATTTTTAAGTAGATAACTGAAATTCATTGCCATAAAGTGAAATATCAAAAAATTTAATGATTTGTCTCAAACTGTTAACCTAAATGTTGATGATGAATTGCAAAACCATAACAGTACAACGTGCAGAACCTATTTAGAGGTGTTTTGCGAAAATAGAAGTACACAAATTTTGAAAATTACCCTGGTTGAATTAAATCCAACGTTCTATCTAGAAAACCCATTTAATGTTTCAAAAACTAAACAGATGACTTAGATGTTACTTTACAACACAAAATAATAGAAGAATGTGTTTTCTAAGAAAATATAAATTACGGTTACATCGGTCCCCAGCTACCTGCAGCAATAATTATATTTAGAAACGGCTTGGTACTCAGAAATCCTTTTTGTTTTATGACCCTTGTACCTAACGCTTTACGACAGCGGGACAAACTTTTCCATAATAAGTCAAAATCACTCAACACCCATTTTAAATTCAGCCCCAACCATTCCACTTGATTTGTCGGATAGTAGCACCATCTCAACGACTTGTAGAACTTGAAAGATTTTATCTTAATTGTTTTGTGGCTAAATTTGTGTTTCTAAGGTAGAGCACGCTCAACACGTGCTTCGTAGTAAAGTTTTGTGGGATTTTTATGTCCCGCATAAAAAATCAAATCTGCCCATCGTCGCTGCAGCATCACCGGAGGAAAATTTATGATCGTCTCTTAAAATAAACCTTCAAACCGATCAATTCCTCCTTATAACTATTAGGAAAGCGAACTCAACAATCCGTGTATAAAATCGCTATAAATTCAGGGATTACCGATTGACAGTCGAAACGGAACCGGGTTTATCCGATAAAATATCCGGTGACAACCCGAGAATGATAATATTTCATCTACATTCTATACCGGTTCTTTCTCCAAGCCCTCGCAGTTGTCCATATGAAATTTTGTACGAGCTGGGGGCCTCACCTAAGACGACTGAGAATTCTGCACCGAAGAGACCACATAAGTACTGAATGTAGGGCTATAATCTTATGCGATAATTTATCAGTATTTTGACTTGAGTCGGTCTTTAGAAGAAGAATAGAATGCAGTCACTTTAAATAATACGGGATGAAGTATTGGTTCTTTGCATTCCAATCGAAGGAATATTTTTAATTTTAAAAATGGGTTTTGGAAGTTGTCATTGGTAAAACGTTTTTCAAACAATGGGCTCGTTTATCATTTTCTGGTAGTAAAAATGCCTACAACGTTGAAAAACAATAAAAATATGTATCACATCCGTATTTTTTTTTAATGTTAATTGAATTAGCTTATGAGGGATATGCAATTGCGTCACTGATGGTTTCTCAATTCAGAAGGCACAAGCTAATAAGAAAAAGTCGTTCACTGAACTATACATAGCGATATTCGAAAATCGTGCTACGTCGAAACCAATAATATTAATTGTGTGTTATTTGATTTAGTAGATAATCTACTAGAAAATTAACTTATTTAGATAACTTCAAGTTATTTTATGCTTTAAACCTGAAAAATAAGTTGGTAAAGGTCATATTCAATTAGTGTTTGCCAATTCCGTTGATTATGTTTGAGTTGATCTGGTGTCTAACCTTTGAATTCTCTGTTGCGTTTTGCATGTTCAATAATTGTACGAAGGTATTAGAGGTATTTATTAAACTTGAGTGTGGATTTTTCACCTAGAAAACAATAAGATATGAGATTTGTATATTATGGTCGACAACTGTCAACTAACATTTAATTTTGGAGGAAAATGGACCTTTCAATTGTATGTTTTTTGTGAGTAATATTTGGATGTAGGTGCGAAGAACATTTTAATATGATTTTGATAATCATTAATTGTAATATTATTAATGTAGGGTGATTTATGTTTAAAATGAATTGAATTTTGTTAAAAAAACAATTGATAGGCCGTGTGAGGTTTCCAAACATTCCTTTTTATAAGGAATATGGCTATATTTTAGTTTTGATGTAAATGATATTTTAAAGAAGTTGTTTAAATATTAAAAACTTGGCTAATTTGTATTAATGCCATTTTGGTTCCCGTTGGTTGAAGAAGTCACATTGTTTTCGTAAAATGTACTTGTTTTTGTTTTTACTAGGATGTTGCCATAGTTAATTGTTACAAAAAGAGAGAAAACAACGGGGATTTGCCATGAAAATCTCAATGTGAGCAGACGCTTGTCTGAAAAATCGATTAAAATTGTAATTTTGTGTGTTTATTATATTCTATTCGAATAAAACTGTATTATTAAGTGTTACTGTTCAAATCAGTGTTATTTGTTACTTATCTGTGTGAAAAATGGATAAAATGCGGCGAATTAGCCGAAAATCAAGAATTTGGGGTGGAATATCAAAGTGGTGTCAGTTTTTTTGACATGTTGCGTTTGTATCTGCTTTTGACGTTTAAAATGCCAACAAACTTCAAGGTTAGAAATCATCTACAACTTGGATAATACTTTTATAGCTGTTAATTATTTGGGAGATATTTGCATTAGATTGTGGAACTGGAACTGGAATAGCAATTGAATTTAATTTAAAACAAATAAATGATATTGAATCAACAACAATTTTAAAAGTGAAGCAAGTTTGGGGTTAACAATTTAAAAAGAAAATATGAAGGTGCAACGTATTTATGAGTGTATTGGTATATTTGAACATCTAAAGTAATAAACAGTAAATTATATTTGGTTAACCCGAATATTATACGAAGATACTCAGTCCAAAATTTTTCGGCGAGGAACTTATAAAAAAGCAACAAGTGATGGACTTTCGTTTTGAAGTTCAAGATCAACGGGGCGCAGGAATGCAATTCTAATTTAATCTGGCACATTTTACCAGCACCGGAAGAAAATAAGCAAGTGCTGCGATGTGAAAATGTGGGTCCGTTTGAAAGTGCTTTGTTAAATTTGATCTTACAATTTATTTCGTGTAACTTTGTCATTTAATTGATAAAGTTATTTAACGTTAGCTAATTCGATAACATTTAATTAATTTCTTTGTTGCATCCATATTTTATAAGTTCATGTTTACTACCTTGTATCCTTCGCCTTGTCCAGTTGACCAGGGCAAGAACTTAAAGGTTATACAGCAGTTAACAAAATTTATATTATAAACCCTGAGAAAAGAGTTCTATTAATATATGTGTTCGAAGTTGGCTTTTTGCGTTGTTCCAACAACTTATGTAATAATATTGTAATATTTTTTACATATGAAAGGGAGATTGTCTTTATTTCGGGTGCAAGTAAAACAGCATTCCCCCTTTTTTTCATACGGGATGTTATAAACAACAATTATTATACGAATGCCCACATTGGTAGATGTTCCATTTAAATATAACTTGTAAAATAATTTCCGTAGGATGTTGCAAGTTATTCATAGGTCAATACCTTTATAATGAGTAATTTCTAATGACATCTGAGTTTATTATCGTTTAGTATTTTTATGGGTAGGGTTCCCCCGAATTAAATGATACCGTGCAGCGATCTATCTGAAGAAATGTAGGGACGGCTGTGGTGTAGCGATTATTACATTAAACTGTGGGGTCATTGAAGGACCTGGGTTCAATCCTAGTTTCAGGAACATCGATTTTTTATGCGGCCGTTTCCCTTGGAAGGCTATGGCAAACCGCTGAAGTACTTCTGTTATGAGCATCTTCTCTGGAGAAGTACAAGACGTTTCCCTCGGTTCAAAGCCCGCGTTGAATAGTAGGTTCTCTATGTCTGTGATACTTTGAAAAACACGTTCCACGGATGTAGGAGAGAAGGGCACCACGCTCTCTCGAGAGTCAAAGGACCACAAAGAGAGAGAGAGAGAGAGAGAGAGTCGTGTTCTTAAAATTAATTTAAATGATACCGTCCAGTGGTCGATTTAAATAAATGTGCGGGAGAGTGGGTGGTAGCTCAGTTGGTAGAGCGCTCGCTTTCTGAGTAAAACGTCGATTCTGGCTTGGGTTCGAAACCTAAGCATTACTATACATATTTATAAAAATCTTGTCTGCAACCCACCACACAAGTTTCCAAACCGGCTTGCAACCGTGGTATATTAACGCTGAAAACCTTCTCTGGAATTTCTGTCGTTCGGATTCTATGTTAAACTGTAGGTCCCCCATGTTTTTACCTTAGCGCGGAGGATGAACGCGTGACAGAGAAGAGGTCGATGCCCACCAGTGGGACAAAAAGGCTGTCAATGTTAATACAAAGTTTATTATACTGTAATAAATTGGAGAAAGTATAATTAATTATGGAAAATCAACACGCTGTAATAGGGTGCTTGCAAAATTTACTTGTTTATTATCAATATAGACTCAACATTAGTAACATACTTCCGGTTTGCCTTAAGGGCATTATTTAGAACTTTTCAAATATAATTCAACTATTTACTTAATAGTATCGATTTAGAGAAGAACTCTGGAAAATAGTAAACAGAGGAAAATTTTACTAACGTATAATAACATACAGGGTATTGCATTTAATTAACAAGTTTGAATATTAATTTATAGCGATAACGACGAACTGTAGTTATAGTTGGAGAAAATCTCCATCATTTTCGAAGATTTTCTAACTTCCATCAAAATTAATTCAACTTAAAGGGCTTAGTATGTTACACATACTTTGAATTGAGCACATAAATCTCGCTTCCAATAAATGCATCTTAACAGTGCAAATTGTGTGATAAACTGGTACTTAAGCACAACTTCACAACATATAAATCACATAAATTCTTTCGTACAACGCGTATAGACTTGTGAAAGGCATAAATCAGAATGATGCCATTCAGATATAAATTCAAAATCTCTATAAATTGTAATATTGTCATTGCTACGTGCGGAATACAAAATAACGTCGACTATTTTATTCTTAAATCCTTAAGTCGCTGTCGAATCCGAGAAAATGTATCGTGAATATCCCAGAATCTATAGCTTCTCGCCACTACCAGTTCCTTTTTATTGTAGTCTTGAAATAAACTCTTGCGATAATATGACAGTGTTATTGTGAAAATTATCCCATTTCGCGTCCAATTTAAATTCCATTTTAGAAACTTGAGAAGCGATTCTTCAAACCGAAAATAAATGTACCTATATATTAACAAATGATAATTAAGAGCTTAATTAACTACTAATGATGTTAAGGTATCTGCGAGAGTAAACTTACAAGTGGCGCAGTAGGTACTGGACAACTATGTATATCATTTGCAACTCTCAGTTGTGAAGGAATTTAAAGTTTTAGTTAATTTTGGTTTAGTATACATTACGGTCATTACGGTATTGATTTTTTAAACAAACAACAAAATAAATGTGGTTAATGTAAAGATTTCACAGATTTGCAGTGTATGACGCTAACAATAATAAACTGGTTGATGTCCAATTGTCTCATAATGGGATAAGTAGAAATCGTAGAGAATAAAAACACAGTCAGATCCCACAAAATATAATATATTAATAAAGTAATGCGCAGTAATGCGTTAACGTTTTCAAGACAGCTGTGTCTCATCTTCAGACTACAAAACATCGTACAAAATAATATAAATGTTAAGAAAAAGCGAAACTAACTTAGCAAATAAGTAAATTTATATAGGAAAATTTAACAATAGTAAATAATGTTAACATGTAACCAAAAAAAATTCCATAAGTAAATAAACAAGTGAAAAATGCTACGCCAAAATAAATACAACTCTAAATGAAGTCAATGCATAATGTTAAATTACATTTTAAATTTCAGAAAGCCCAACATTAAGGCTAGATGATTATTAATATTAAAAATCACAATACAATCAAAGATGCCGGAAACGGCTAGCGACCTCTAACAATAAAAATACCAATTGTAATAAGAAAACTGTAGAGGTATGAAACTTGGAACAAGGAAGAGGTAGTAATAAAATAACCTAGAGGTAGTGAAAATATACATTTTTCATTTGTTTATTTAATTATGGAATTTTCTTTGGTTACATGTTAACATTATTTACTATTGTTAAATTTTCTTACATAATTTTACTTATTTGGTAAGTTAGTTTCGCTTTTTCTTAACATTTACATTATTTTATACGATGGTTTGTAGTCTGAAGATGAGACACAGCTGTCTTGAAAACGTTAAC